>JBBMOJ010000086.1:0-110203 GCA_038090695.1 Sclerotinia spermophila
CCCCCCCCCCCCCCCCCCCCCCCCCCCCCCCCCCCCCCCCCCCCCCCCCCCCGGGACTAAACCGAAGATCGTTGGACTGTGCGTCGTAATAATAATAAAACAAGAAAGCTGGCAAATTTGTCTCAGAAGGGACCCAATTAATTGTTAATTGGGTACTGGTCCTTCCGATATGATATGGCCAGATCGTTTCAATGCTGTAGAACCAGAAAATAAAGAAATATTGGGAATTGGTGCGAAAATTAGGGAATGCGGAAAAAGAGGTGAAAATGGAGGTGAAGGGAATATTGTGGGTGTTTTTTTTTTAGGGCTCCAGTTGATCTCGGTCTGGTATGGGTTTGTGTTGTGTTGTTTGTTTTTGATGGATTTTTTTGATCGACAGTGGATTTTGGGGGGAAGGAGGGTTTTCTGCGCTGTAAAAGAAATGAAATAGTTTTTTTTTTAGTTACTCACCTGCGTTCTTCTCGAATATAAACTTCTTCTTCCTTTCGGCTCGGACGGTATTCAGAACGGCGGTCTTCTTCACGGGTGATATGAACCTCTTCTTCTATGAACTCCTGTCGTCGAGGAGGAAGGTGGTGTTGATGTTGGTGTTCGTGTTGGTGTTGAGAGTAAGAAGATTGAGCGTCCTCTTCTTGACCTTCCCGTCCGACGCGCTCGTGATGATGTGGTAGAGTGATTTCACCTTCGACGTGAGTCTCGGTGGTATGTATGGGTTGGGCAGCGACGTCGCTTCTATACGACGACGGGAAGATGCTGAAGGGGATCGGTACTCGTGCGTCAAAGTCCAGGTTGACGACCTTTCAATGCGAGAACACTTCTCGAATACCTTTCAGCGTGCCGAAAGGATATCACAAGAAGGATCTCTACTTCTTGAGGTAGAAGGAAGAGGGAAGAAAACGTTTACGGGTAACGTTTCTCGACTCGTCTTTCAGAATTCCAAAAATAATTTTGAGGTCTTTCAAGATGAACAAAAGGGTAAGCAAGAGTATATTGTTGATTGAGAGAATGTGCAAAAGTCAAAAAGTAGGTATGTAGTAAGTATGAAGAGTGTAGTGGTGTGTGTACAAGATTGATTGGGGAAGCGATTTTGAGGTTGTATTTGTGTTGATGTGGGGTGGGAGGGTTGAAAGAGGGAAGAGGGAAGAAGACGATTTGGAAGAGATGATTTGTGAAGGGATGGATGGGGGTACGGTGGGTGGTGGAGGGTGGTGGGTGGTGGAGGGTGGTGGGTGGTGAGAGAAAGGTTTGGAAAAATACTAATAATCAAGGTGGTTGGATATTCAATTTTCTCTCACGCCAGCAGGGTAATTCATTCAATCTTAAATTATAATAGCCATCCTGATTTTTATTACTCGTAGTCGTAGATATCATTTGTTTGGTTGTTTGGTTGTTTGTTTGTTTGTTTATTTGTTTATTTATTTACATTCACTTTTACTCGTATTTCGAATGATATTTATTACTTTATGACCAACTGGATTAAGTAATGTAATTACCTCACAATTACCATTTTTGGGTGGTTGCATTGAAGGAAGGAAGCCGAGTTACAATGCAGACAGATATTGAAAAATGGTGGTAGGAAGACCTGTTGCTTTTATGGTTGATGGGGGAGCGAGCGAATGAGCAAGGTGATGGGCAAGGTGATGAACATACTGGGTGATTGAGTGATGAATGGAAGGGTGATGAAATCATGAAAGTGACATACATATATATTATTACTGATGGAATGAGAAGACAGAAATAAGAAACAAGAAATAAGAAATAAGCAAATCATATTTCGTTGTACAGAGTTCAGACAAGAGTAATAAGTAAGTACAGTTAAGTAAGTAAGTATTAGTTCGTGGTCATTGGTGAATTTCTTAACTTCTCTTGTGGTACGATAGATAGATAGATACGCAATGGCTAGGGACCTCCAGCTTAGCTACGAGTACGTACCTACCCCAGAGTGTCAACAATATCGACCGAAATATTACCCAAATGGGATCAATGTAAACAAAACAAATCTCAACTACAGTACGATACTGTTCAAAGCATATCATCGGCAATTTCATTCATCTACAGTACGTACTCTGGTTGTTTGTGGCGTCAATTGGATCTTCCACTCTTCCACTCCAAGGCTTCACATGAAATTTCTTTGGTTCTGCTGTAACTTGTAACTTGTAACTTGTAACTTGTAAGACTGTAATCGGTCTCGTCTTTGACCTTCTCTTGTGAGTCTTGTCCTTCCATATACTGTACATAGCTCTCCATTCCCCACTCTCCTCCGTCTCCACTTGACGGCCCAATACGGTATGAAGCATCAGTGGATCTTCGTGTTCATGTGTTCTAAGTTCTCGGCCCCCAGCCATCGCAACATGTTACTTTCCCGTCTAAGTTTCCGATAGAAGGGATCCTCTGGTTGGATATCTTTTTAACCTTCTTCAAATGAAAAACAACATCAATGCCCCCAAATAGGAACCTAGACAGCCTCGCAATTGGTTGCCGTCCATGAGCCCATGTCTAATATGGATAAGCCCACGTTTGGACTCTGTAAGAAATAAATTCCATGCCCTTGAGCTTCAGCTCCTCACAATTGAAAGATCCTTGACGTTGATTCGTATCGTGGAACGAATTCATTGGATGATGGGATAAGATGAAGTGTAAGCTCAACATAGCTCTACCCGAGAGCTTCACATGGAAAAGACTAAAACAATAAGTCGAATCAAATTTCTGTACGATGCAGAAGGAACACTGATTGAATCTAGAGCTTCATAAATCAATCAATTGAGTTTCAATAGGTTCAATTATCTATATGAAAGCCGTCACACTTGTCAGCTTTCAATCACATCTCAAAATGAAAGAAACTGATACGAACTGATAGGAATTGAGAACAAAAACACGCAAACTGTTTCATTTGATGATCTGGTTGATCTGGAAAAGCTCTCCTTACTTGATTATCTTTTGCACCTCGGTTCTCCTCTTTTCTTTTCACCCTTCACACTTCACTCGATCCAAGCTTTCAGAAAATTAGTAAGCCGTCCTTCCGTTGTTATCAGACGCTAAGCCGATTTGTTGCCATCGCCAACCTTGTTAGCTGCGTTCCCTGTACCTTGTCCGACCTCATTTTAATTTTCCAGCCCTTTTTTTCTGACACTGCGCCGCTTCCGACTCCCGTCCGAGGTTAGTTTATCTATCCATTAGCGCCGAAAGCTACCTGACCTTATTACTCTCCGCAAAGTCTTGGCCGATACATACTTGAGAAACCTTTGATGTTTTTCCTTTGATCCAGCGGAAGTTTGGAAGTGGAACTGCTGAAATATTCTGTACCGAGTAATCAATTGCTTCTTTCATTGCAACCGACCCGAGCGTATCGTAAATCTCCAGCCATTCTTTTCTTCGTCAGCTTTGGCTTCAATTGACACGTCCCGAAACTTCAGAACTCAAGAGGTGGCAGGAAGGTCTCCATAACTCTTCTTGTCCGGCAATTGAAATGAGGCAGTGCAAGTCGGCATTAGTATCACACACAGATCAAACGCATTCTTGCTCCTTTATAATTTCCTTTTTTCGTCTTTCTTGAATCTTCATCAACAGCGGCATAGCAAGTTGCATCCCCAACCCCGCCCTTTTCAAAGAGTGGTTCGGTTTCAATATGCAATACAAGCTGGGGCTGTACTCATACCATAGCTTCATCTGCACGTATTCGTTTTGCTACCCACAGCCATCTGTCTATTTGACTCACCGTCTTAACATCCGTCACCGTTCGTGGCAATATATGTCTACCACACATGATTACCCAGTGTTTGCTTTGACCGAGTCGCAAGAGCTGCACGATGTCGGAGAGATACCCGAAAAAGATCCATAAAACACGTCGTCGTACCTTGCTCGGCGTGACGGGGTGGAGTATATTGTAGACCCGTTCTTTGAAAGACTTCGTCAGAGATGCATTTGTCTTTGCTGCGAAAACAACTCAGAGCTTTTGTTTAATAATTGAACCGAGGCATGTTGACATCACCAAATGTATCATTGTTTACTCTGCTATCATCATGTTGCACCTACACCTTTTGGCGTGGTTCCGTTTGACTAATGTGCCAGCTATATCATAGCTCTCAAGACAATACTGGAAGTTTCGAAAACCCACACGCATGACATTGTGGATTTACGGAATCTTGTAGCACTGATGTTTCAACAGAATCTGGAGGTCCTCCGATTGTATATGTCCGTCCATACATGAGCTGCAGATTGAGATATTAATACCTCTATGATGCTGGGTTTACCTTGATGATACTATCATTTGCTGGCTTCGTTCGCTTTCATGGGACCTTTCGATTTCTTTTGGCCCCAACAATTTGTCTATCCCTTCCCTCCCTTGGGAGAACTTCTTTTGAAGGCTTTGAATCAACCCCTACAGCACCTTCAAGTGAAAAGATTTAGAACAATCATAACCTTTCAAGCTATAACCATGCCTCAATTGCAATTTCCACATTGTGACTCGATGGTGGCATTCAAGATTCAATGAATGAATTGCTAGCACCTGTACCCTGTTGGAAAGTTGTCGTCACACACCCCAATATTTGAAAGCCCTTATGAAAGCCTTACACAATGTTATTCTTGGGGTGGAGGAAGTTTGGCATTGAAGATCTGCTGCGAACCAACTAGCCCGACCGTCTGATACGAACCAGTAAATGCCACAGAGGGCTGCTGCAGAGGCAAGCGCTGTGGCGGGAGGCCCTTGAAGGTGATGGCATGCTGTGAAACACGCAATGCAGCGCAGTATAAATTGCTATTGCAAGAAACCATTCTTGAGCAGGACTATGAGGCGGAGCATGAGACGACGTGCCAATTATTATAGGAAAAGAGGGCAATTACTTTCCCATCTATTTGTCCTGAGCGTACCATTTTCAATTCCTGAAAGATGTTTCTTGCATCCTGTGACTCACGAATTCTTTCGTCAGCTTTTGACTTGAAATTTCAAGATTTCAATGATGGACCCAGTGAGCGCCTTCGGTCTCACAGCGAGCATCATTGCGTGCCTCCAACTGGCCCAAGCATTGCCTAAGAAAGTTGGCCTGTCTGAACACAATCGAACTGATCTAGAGCGCATGCTGAAGTCGTTGCGGAGATTCCTTGTCGCATATCAAGGTTTGAAGAATATAGCTGCGATTGACGAAAGTGAAGGGCGATTCTGTCTCATTGAAACAAGCTCAACAGCCATGGAAGGAGTGTCAGGAAGTTATTGAAGAAGTCCACAAAAGACTAGAGGAGAAGAACTTGTTTAATCAATGGGTCAGAGGGGATTCTTGGGACAGAAAGATCAACAAATGTTTGGCGAGGTTCGATGATATCAGGGAGCAGTTTGATATTGCAATTCAGTCCGATCAACTGTATGCAACCTGAAAACACTTACTCAATCATCAAGTCATGCTAAGTCTTACTACAGACAAATCATTACTGCACTCGAAAAATATGCTCAGCAGGCTCTCTGTGATACTCGGTACATCAAGGAGAATGCACAGACAATTGTAGAGCATGTCCAAGACCTTAAAGATGATGCTCGCGACGTCAAATATGGCATCAACCTTTGCAGCCAGAGGGTCGAGACAAATAATAGAAATATCTTACAGCATACTCGAAATGTTAGTGATGATATGCAGGATATAAGACACTCAATCACTCAACAAAGTGATATCCTTTCGAAGCTCGAATGTGAAAAAGAGGCAACAGTCCGAAGTTGAACAATCTGTCCACAACGTCTAGACATCACTGATCAGTGGCGACAGAATTCAAGAAACATGAACTTTCTCCATTGGTTGTCGACCGGAGACCCGAAAACAAACCATGATTTGGCGCGAAGGCACTATGAATTTGGCACAGGATCATGGTTTCTTGAAAGCAATGAATACCGCAGTTGGAGAACGACCCAGAATTCCTCCTTTTGGGTTCAAGGTCTATCAGGCTGCGGTAAAACAATTTTGTGGTGCGGAGCACCCCGCTATTATCTCTAGGAAATTTATGTTCGCATGCTAACAGACATACAGCTCGACAATTGTTCAGAATATGATGAGTTATTGTGCGAATAATACTGACTGCTTCATCGCATACTACTACTTCTCTTTCAATGAAATCGAGAAACAAAACGCCCATAATTTGCTACGCTCGATCCTTACACAATTCATTGTTAATTGTAATGCGGCTTTTGATGCTGTTCTGGCAATCTACGAAGACGTCAAAGCCACAGTTCCGCATCTAGAAGTGCTCAAGCCATGTTAAAAGCCGTATTGGCGATGCCTGGAACCTTTTATTTAATCCTAGACGCTGTGGACGAATGTCCTAGAGGTTACGAACAAGGCAATCGACAGGCTGTCTGCGAGATACTGCGAGAGGTATCCTTGTGGGCTTACAAAAGTCTGCACCTCTTTATGACTAGTCGGAAGGAAGCAGATATCGAAGAAGTTATAAGTGAAATCCCCAGTTTCTCGGCATTTTTCATAAATGTTAAAAACGTCAACTCGGACGCACATCGTTATGTCAAAGCACAGGTGGCAAACGACACGAGATTAAAAAGGTGGTCGCCTGAAATTAAGTCCGAAATAGAAATGACCTTGGCAGGCGGTGCTAATGGAATGCGAGTCTTTCTCCCCCCGAAACCCCTGTTGGTTCCAAAATTTACCGTGTCTCAGGTTCTTGTGGGTGGCCTGTCAACTAGATGCACTAAGAAGATGCCTCACTCCAGCTATGATACGACAGACTCTAGATGGTCTGCCCCGAAATTTACATGCTACATAGGAACGGATGATTTCAAGTATTCATGAAGATCGCACTGGCATAGTTGTTTCTGCACTCAAATGGCTAGTAGTTTGCCGTGAGAGATTGACTGTCCATGAATTAGCTGAAGCTGTAGCGGCCGGAATCGATTCGAAATCCTCATTCAATATCGATAATCGGTCCAGGAGTTCAGACGAGCTTCTTGACATTTTGGGAAGTCTGGTCACCCTTCATACCGACGATAGTGAATGGATGGCGGATCCTTTTCCCTGGAAAGCTCCGACTCAACGTACTGATACCAAATATGTACAATTGTCCCACTTTTCACTTCGCGAGTATCTGACATCAACTTATTCGAATATTACATGTATGCCTGGTTTTAGTGCACCTTATCTAGACCAATTCGCCCTTGAATGCTGTCTAAACTACATCAATTTGCACGCTGAACAAGACAACCATGAGTTTATATGGAAGTATCCCTTGATCCACTGGTCATCTCACGCAAGGAGTTATTCAGACCAAAACAACATGGAAATAGCGAGATATATCGTCCAATTTCTGGACTCGTGGCATTGGAGACAGGCCTGGCTTAGTAGCCGAAGCTACGATAGTTCTTCAAGTCTCAAGATTCCGAATGTTAAATGGGAAAACGGGGAACGATCCTGGCACAGCAATCTATTACGCAAGTTTCTTGAAGCTAGAACACGTGGAAAGACTCCTCGTCGATGAGTATAACGCTACTGTAGATGGGCCTCTAAAACTTGGAGAATGTCCTCCGCTTTCAGCCGCTACCCATTTTGAGAACGTGGCACATGTGCGCCACTTTATCAATATACGTGGAGATGAATATAAACATTATGAAAAATATCAAATTGTCTTGGAGCTTGCGATAGAAAAGGGCGGTAGCTTTTTGCTGATGGTTCTTATAGAAATCATGAGATCACCTGGGAAAATTCGCGACTCTGAGTGCTCCACTAAATTCGATCTAATACAGCTGATTGTGAAGAAATGCGACTCAATACCAAGAGACGATGTTTGTTTCTGGTGGAAGCCTTTCTCTTATGCGTTGCTACATCCTGTCCAGGAACCATCGGCATTCATTGTCAGGAGTGAACTCGAAATACAGTCGAAATGGCCCATGAAGCTCCACAGTTTTTTTTTCCCCGCGGAGTAGAAGAGCTTCTGTTTGCAGTAGCTATAAGCATGGACTCAATGGAACGATTTCACCTCTTTCTCGACTATATTCAAAGCTTCGGCTGCTGCGACTACCTTTTATTTTCAGTCATGGCGGCTTTTGCACGACGTGATAAAGAAGCAAAACTTCGCTTACTCGTGGAGCAAGCGGAGACTTTCGGTCTCACCAAAACAGAAATATTTCAGTATATCACGTACGAAGTATTTTTGAGGAGAGATGAGGTGGTTTTAAAACTACTTCTCGACATTGGTATGCATCCTGATCTCCCCTGTAACGCCCCGTGTTATCTGAGAACAAATATAATGAAAAGCCCTCTTCAGGAAGCAGTATACAGGATATGGAGAGCCGGTATATCTGTATTGATAAAAGGGGGGGGAGATCTGAGCCATTGTTCTAGTGATCTATTTGATATTACATCATTCATTCATTATAGCCCCTTGAAAATTCTGATGGCGGGCATAAAAGATCCTGCTATACCACCTGGTTCCAATGACGATAGTAGCGAGAATGATTGCTTGATAGAAGAACTTCTTGTATCTGGAGGAGCTATAATATGACAATACGAGTGGGAAGTATTTTCTAATGGATCTACCGATGGGTCTACCGATGGGAGTAGATCCGAAAGTTTTAAAATGGACATAAATGAAGACAAGATAGGAAGACTTGAAATGAGAATAGATGAAGACGAGAGAGAAAGTGTTAAGATGATGGGCGGCAATAACGGTGCGAACGGGACAACAATTTGTTGGAATCTGGAAGCATATAGAGAAATGCTGGCGTTCAATCTCAAGGAGCTCGCATTATCAATAATGTGGGGGAAAGAAGAGGTCGGCCCTCCATCGACCATGTTTACGCTGCCGTAAACATTGTCTAGAGCTTTAGTCTTCAAAAGTAAAGTTCCTACAAGAGACGTATAGCACTGTGATGGGGGCCAGAACGCATCTAGACGATCAGATCGAAAGATTGTACTGCTTTTCACGCTCCGAACAGAACAGTTGTCTCAAGTCGACTTTGTGGCTAGACACTACCCAGCAAATTAAACCACTATTTGTTCTCAAGGTCTGCTTAAATATTTAGTATAAGGTTGCAGGTTCACGGATTCGAGGCGGTCAAGCTGGGAACATATTGAGGGCCTAAGCTCAGGCCTATTTAAAAAACCATTGACCCAGAGCCTAGAGGATTCGAGGCGCAGGATTGATGGGTCAGATCTTTTCAATATTGGGAGATTTTGTTTAAATTCTTGTATGGCACTAATTTATTACAATTTTGCTCTTGTTTCTTTTCCCTCGTTTGCATTTTGGGAAATATATTTTTTCTCCTTATCTATAAATTGAAGCTATTTATGTCTTGAATTCAATGTATCTATCTATTTTCTAAACATTCCAACGCCTGGAGTGCAGATGCAGATATGCCGCAAAAGGGGTATATATGTTGGATCTCCTTGCTGTGTTAGTATCTTCCTGCAAGTGGACGAAAACTGGGTCTAACCCCAGATGACCCCAGGTGAACATATTGATATTAATCATCCATCCTCTATATCCTTGCACTTAGACATTCTACTTACAATCTTCTGCACCCGCAGACCGTTTCACAAAGAAGTTTGCATAAAGACGCAAACCAACAAAAGCTACAGTAAGGACCAAGAATACGACCGAGACTGCTATTATGAGAACTCTTTGGAAGGTGGGTTGCTTGCATTGACCACCTCTCCGGATGGTGGGGGGCTCGCTAGTATGGTAGTCTTAATAGCGGCAATAGCAGCGTCTTGGGCAGAACTTGCCGCGGCGCTCGGTGATGTTGTTGCGGACATGGTCAAGTTGAGGTTAGATCAATTAGAAGAATCGAAAGGAGATATATATGATGCGAGAATATGCAGATAAATCAGAAAGATTGGCCATTATGAGACTTCAATTACTCTAGTCTTTGGAAACAGCAATGCTGCCAAATTTGCTATGCTGTCGCACTTCAGTACTTCAATAACCGCCGTGAATAACACGTCCCGTGAGGGAAAGTGGAATCTATAAGTTCTTACTGTGTATTTATATTAAAAGGGGTTTGGGAAGGTAAATTGAGGAATTTTTGGTTCTAATCGAGCGGAATCGCCGTCTGATGTATGAATAGGAATAAGTCGTGATTACGCGAGGATTTAACTATAGGTTTGATAAGGTGATTAGATTTTGTGATGGGGTTAAGCGTAATCCTTCGCTGTATACTTCCAGAGTGGTATCTACACGAGGGGTACTTACACAAGGAATACTTCCTCAAGTGGTACTTTCACAAGTCTTTCTTTTACGAGCAGGTATGATCATGAATCTTCCAGACGGAAGCGTAGATATCTATACGAAGCTGTATAAGTGATGAAAGTTAATCGAGCGGGTTTTATCAGACGTTAAATATAGGATCGATCTCAAATTCCCTCTCGTTCTTGAAAGAGGATAAGACTTTTAGATGATTATGAAGGAATGTTCATCATGCAGTTATGCTTTTCGGCAAGGATGGAATTGAGTACTGTAAGGTTACGCGTATGTGGTTGAAAATAATCACAGTTCGCGAAATTGGTTGGTGTTTCGCTTATCTTCTGACAAGGCCAACGAATAACCCTATAATCCTATTTGTGAAAATGATGGATATGGTAAGGCTACATAGTATCAATAGAATAATTACGCTAACATTATCTCTGCGACGATTAGAAACCCATCTAATATCAATTGCTCCGAAGGGTTTGCAGGCACGTGGCAGGATAAGAAGTCAAAGTGAGTGGGGCAGTTTGAGCATACTCCAACATTTGGTCTTACTTTATTTCCCCACTTCCTATAACCCACAATCCAATGCAGCTCAACCGTTAATCAATATATTACAACTTACGATGAAGTCTGCGCCGTAGTTTGTGCTTCCCAGTGCATAGTCCTGCTGCACATTAACGGCCGTCGTCACCAAGTTATGTAAGGTTGGGGCTATATCGTGCAATCAGCGACTCTAAGAATCAGGTAGTTAGGCAACGTAATGAATAGACTGCATAGGTTCACGGCGCATGCTTCAATATTGCTATCGATATGCTGTCATGTCCACATGAATGGTAAAGCACAGTCTGCAGAGGGCGAAGGAATGTTGGTGACGAGTTTGTCTCATCAACCAACGTCTCCATATCTTCCTCACGTCAATGCTAACGACTAAATAGGGCTTGGATTTGAGAAAATGAATAATGGTATTTCTACAATCTTTAACTAATGAGGAGATCAACCCAAAACGTCTATATTCCTTGGATTTAGCACTATATTTCATGACTATTAATTGGTAGAAGAAGATAAATCTTTACTTATTCATTTGAAATAATAATAAATATTCCATCATGGATTCTTTAAAACATCTCATTTGGAGTTACAATAGAAACATCTGCTACTGATATGAGACGAAAATAGCTTTGTTGGTAATTGTTATGATATAATTTCATTTCGGGACTAGCAGCCATCAAGCAATCCCTTTCGACTTGGACACCGAGTATAACGGTCAATTATGATGTGAGAAGTTTCTGCTTAAGTCTGCTGCAACTGTGAAACCAAACTATAGCGCTCAAACTTTACCAAGACTCTCGGCCCAAATCACATACTTCTCACCAAGCGATCACGAATTGTATCCAAACACCATGTCTTCAATTTTTAGCACACTTGCAAAAGATCTCGAGGGAAAAGTGTTTAAGCCTGACAGTGATGTTTATAACGATTCTTTGAAGTCTTATTTTACTCTTCAGGAGGCACAGCTAAGACCATCCTTCATCATAACCCCTACATCTGCTCAGATGTAGCCCAGGTTCTGAAATCTTTGAGTGCTATAAACTCCGAAACCGAAATCTCTCCAAAATTGGCGATTAGAGGAGGCGGCCACAGCCCATTTGCAGGCAGCGCCAATATTGACAATGGCATCACAATTGACCTGCGAAATATCAATGCCGTTGAAGTGAACGAAAGTAAGGATATTGTCTCAGTTGGGGGCGGAGCTATCTGGGGTCAAGTATATGATAAGCTCGATGCAATGGGGCTTTCCGTGGTTGGGGGCCATGTATATGATGTAGGGGTTAGAGGATTCACTCTCGGAGGTATGTATTGTCATGCTTTTTAGCCTACTATCCAATGTTCGTGTACTAATGCGAATCACAGGAGGTTTCTCTTCATCTTCGCCAAGGTACGGCATGTGCTGCGATATGATTGATAATTTCGAGGTGGTTCTTGCAGATGGTCAAATCATCAATGCCAATGTCAATGAAAATTCGGACCTCTGGACTGCACTCAAAGGAGGCAGCAATAACTTTGGAATTGTAACCCGGTTCGATATGAGAACTTTTCCGCAAGGCAAACAATGGGCTGGCCTTGTCGTATATCCAATCTCCACTCTGGATGAAAATTTCAGAGCGCTCGAAAGTATGCAAAATGATTGGGACCCATATGCTTCGATGAAGATGAGCATAACATTTTCACCTCAGACAAAGTTCATGATTGCATCAAACTTCGAATATACCAAAGAAAACAGCGCACCCGCTGTATTCAAACCTTTCATGGATATCAAGCCCCAGTATACAAACACAATGAAGATCTCGACCCTTGGCGAAACTGCCAGAGACATCCAAAAGATGCAAGCCAATGGAGTTCGTCAGATCTTTGCCACTACAACCTTTCAATTCTCTGTTACACATTTGCAAAACGTGTATAACCTCTTCAAAAGTGCGGCTGCATCTGTAGAAGACGTCAGAGGTATGCGTTGGACTTTGACATACTGGCGTCTCCATAGCTCAATTACCGCCAAATCAGCGGCATCTGGAGGCAACTCAACAGGTCTTGATACTTCACAGGGCTCTCTAGTGCTATGCATATTGACCTACTCTTGGGAAGATACATCGGACGATGCACGCATGGATGGTACGGCTAACAGATTTATTGAGGAGGTGGACGAATCTAGCAAGAGTGCGGGATTGTTCAATCGCTATAAGTATGTTAATTACTCGGCGGGCTATCAAGATCCAATCAGTGGATATGGCGACGAGATGAAGAGCGGCTTGCAAGCAGTGAGTAAGAAGTATGATCCCGAGGGATTTTTCCAGACCGGTGTTCCGGGTGGCTTCAAGATATCACATTAGAGAACGTTAGTAAATAGGACGGCAGATCCTGGAATCGATTCAATAAAAGAAGCTTATGTCAACTTGACTAGCATAATAAATTCTGTTCCAAATCTCAAGAGGTGTACCGTAGCCGTTGCTGTGCTTTTGGGGTGATTTTTGCCATTCCCATTCCGCCGAGTTCCTTCATCTGGCGTCTCCGGTACGGAACAACATCTTCCCGATAAAATGTCAACGTCTTTTGAAGCCTTTCTCTTGCACCAAAGTTAAAACAGCAATCATAATTCTTAGAAGGCACGCACAAAGTATCTTCGTTGCATTGAAAATCTATATTTAAATCTTGTGCAAATGAATACTTGATAGGAGCCTTTTATTTCAAGCCATCTTTCAATCAATCTGGTCATCAATCATAAAAATTGCCGCAAACTTTGCTATCCACTGCGGCTCAAAAACACAACCTTAGCTAACCAAATGTTATATTAGTCCATCTTCAACACGAACTGGACGAGCTGTGATGCGAACAAAGAAATCTTTCTGCTGGAATACGCCATGACACCTACTATCCCAAGGGCGGGTAGGGCTCACGATTACAATGTCCCACCGCCGGAAGACCTCAGCAAAGAACTTGTGCATCATCATCATTGCCAAATTTATACCCAAACAGCGTGTGGTGCCCCAGTTAAAAATTAGCTCATGCACTCGCTCCATCTGCCGAAGATGCGGTTGTGGTGTCTCTAACCATCGCTCTGGTCGGAACATATCTGCGTCAGTCCCAAAGGTTGCTTCGTGTCTTAGGAGCCCCCTTATGTTCACTCCAATGTCGACTCCGCCTGGAACATGTATTCCTCCAAGAATGTCACCCTCTGGGGGAGTTACGCGCTGCCGTAGTGCGGTGACTGGTGGGAAAAGTCTTAGGCCTTCTTTAATGCAAGCGTGAAGATATGGAAGGGTTTTCGCTGTTGCATATGATGCAAGTTCTGATTGGGATTCATTTGCGTATGCGGCGGAGATCTCCGAGATTAAACGCGTGTACACAGGTGGCGATGTAATGATGTGAAGAAGAATGCCTCGGATAGCTGTGGCAGTTGTGTCGGATCCCGCAAAACTGAGAACTGTTAATAATGCTCATTATAAGTGAGTGGGCATATAGCTTACAGTGCTATGACCATTTCGGTCTCGGCTTGAGAACGATCCATTCCTCGATCTAGCCAGGCTGCTAGTAAGTCTTTCCGTGGCACGTAATCGGCTGTGTAACGAGCGTCGATAGCAGCCCGAGCGAGCTATATGTCTTTAGTTGGAATCTTGAACACAGAGAAAGCATTCAATGAAGTCTGACTTACCCCGACGATCTTTCCGATGCCAGATTTGTCTTTTGCTGATGGCAATACTCGTTTGAGAAAAGGTACCTTGGAGATGAAATTGAGAATGGTACCGAACTCTGTCAAAACCCCGATCTGTTCCACTATTGGAAGTCTCTCTTCGAGGGTTTGCTGGAACCCATAGCGGTCGCTGTGATTCTCGATAAAGCCCAGCCCATGCCCAAAGCATATCTGGCAGATGAGATCAAAGTCAAGCCATTGGATGCTTCGCGCAATGTCAAATGGTTTCATCGCTTGGGAAGTCGATATCGCCTCACGCTCTATGTATGCGATCCATTCTTTCATATTGTTGTCTATGGTAGCTTCGAGGCCCTCAATATCTTTACCATCATACTATTCAAGATCAAATCAGTCATACCACAAAAAAATATTGGCAGGAAGTTTCTTACCCCATTTGCCATCTGATATCGTAGCACATTATGCTTGCTTCTATCACGCTCCGTGATCAAATTTGCACGATTGGGATCAATCCTCAGACAATCGAACCATGAGCCTCGTTCATAATTTGAGCGAATTCCAAGCACTTTCCGCCAGGTATCTGGGTCGCTTGTTATAAGAAGATTGGGGCCGATTCTAGCGATTGAGCCTGACACAATGCCTATGTCAGAAATCAATTCTGACACATACCACCCATAAATCAAGTCCTTTCTTTGGAACTACTTCGAAGTGGCAGTGCTTACCGTATTTCTTGTTCACTTCCTGAAACCATTCTGCGCTTTTCTCCGACCTCATAGCCTTCAGCAGCCATAGTCTGCTATAAGCTCCTAAAGAGGGGCCAGGAAACTGACTCAAATGATAGAAACGGGAAAAAAAGACAGAGATGATAAAGTATAGTGCATAATCAGCCAAGGCTAGAATTCCTAGAAGCCCCAAGCTGGGTGCAGCTGGCAACTCTATGTTAAGGAAAGCCATGATTAGATCTTGCGTACGATTGTTTAGATTCGTGGGGAGCACTGCGTGGATATATAACTTTATAGAAGCTCATTACACCACTATGATGACTATTGCAGAAGTAGTTGATGCAGCATTAGTATAGTTTTTCTACTACTAGTAACTCTTAGAAGGCCGCGTCTCTTTGATGTTTGCCTTCTTATCCGAATCCGCCCTCTCTTTCTACCTTTCTCTCCGAGTCTTTTTTTCAGTAAGAAGAAGCATATTATTTCTTCTCCTAGGCATCAATCAGGAAACCATTTCCCATTAGGTAAAAGCAAGTTATAATCTCGAGTCTTTGAATTAAGCAGATTTCATACATCTATCAGCACTTTTCTACTTAAATTATTAACTATCCAATTAAACTAAAATCATTCTCTTACAAATCAAAAGTAAAAATAAGTACCAGAGAGCTATTGAAAGAATTTTCCCCTACATGCATGCAAAGCCTGCAAACTTAGGTGTTGCGAACTCCAATACGTTGAATGTTATGCATATTATGCGGTCAGCACTGCATACATCACCTCGGAATTATCATCTTCAATAAACCGAAGATAAGAATACCTTTGGAATCTTCATGACCCTCGAGCTTAAGGACTTGCTCAGAATACCACGACCTAGAATTTGGAAACCCCTCAGTTCCAACAAGTTGGTAAGATTGAAGTGTTACATCGTCCAATGCTTTGTTGTTCACTCCGTACAAGATCGAGCGGTAATAACTGTCAGGGGTCATGTTGCTCGCTCTCGAGCACCTGCCCTATCGGTGGAATTTACGATACCAAGAAAACATCATTGTACTTACGTGCGAATGAAAAGCACAGAAATAATACCCCTCAAACTACCCCTCACTCAATCAATTCGCTCTTGTCTCAATTTTTCAATCACTCAATATATCACTATAACGCGCTGTGCATGCTTCCGACATGCATATGGAGTGGGGCACAGTCCTCATAGTGGTCTGATACTGTCATGCCATTGAGGTAGATTAGCCTGTCTAGTATCTCTATTCTATTTTCATAATCGCTTGATTAGAAACGGTAATCATTGGCCGTACCTTGCTAAACATCTGCCAAAAAGATGTCCATGGTCGGACGACGACTTTTCCGTGCTTACATTCTTTCCGGATGTCGTCAACGGGTTGAATATGTCTATTTGCGGAGGCGGAGACTAAACCCTTGTCCAATAGTAGTCCCCTCCCACGCTTGGCATGTCAAAGAGTCCTCGAAGAGCTTCGTTGACTTGATTCAGCGGAGCCTAATTTTCCTCGAAGTTTAAGGTATAGCCGTGGAAAGACTTGGGACTACTGTATCTTTTCTTGGCTGACAGTTGTTTACATGTTCTTTGGCCACTTGAATCGATCACCTCCGAATACAAGTATGTACATAGCAAGGTTACTGAGTAGGTACTGGCAGGAGTACTACCAGTCTCAGGTGTTAGGAGTAATCTGCCAATTTGGCTTTGCACTGGTTTTGCTGCTCTTGATATGGGAACTTTGGACATTCAGCATTGTTTCAATTATTTCCTGAGAAGTCCGAACTTTTACCTTATTGGATTCCTTATCTAGGTCATTCCCATCTACCAAATAGTTTCAATAGATGTCAATGCTAACCAAAATTACTGATAGGTCATGCCAGTGCTTTTGTGGGCAATTCTAATGCTCTTTTTAACACTGAGTATTTACTTCACCTGTATACTATATATCCGCTGACTGGATTAATAGCAACTATTTTCAGTCTGACGAACCATTTGCCCTCACGGTGGGCGAGTGGGCGGACAACTGTTGTGGCTCGAGGTCCGCAAGAAATTTCTGAAGTATGGAAGAACTCAGCCGCTCTCTTTCGACTCTTTTATAGTGGGAGTATTCAAACCTTTTGGTCAATCACCCAGGTTCATCGAAAGTGTTTTCAGAACTTGTTTAGAAAATCTTGTTGCCTCTGATCCAAGGTCTGGATCTAAGCTTATGAACGAAAATCCTTACGGCAAATGCTATGTTCATGTACAAAGCACTTGGCTGAAATCACAACTTCTTGGTAACGAGTTGAACTTACATCATACCACATACCATTCCCATCAATGTATCCTGGAATGGGGAAGTCTTCCCCAGCAGTTTGTGCCTTCACAAACCGAGAAACATACACAAATTTAATGGCAAAATCTAGTAGATATATTGTCTCTCGTTATGCCATGAAGACATTTTTGAGTGACAAAATATTCGATATGGCACCATCCTTTGCACAGAATTATCAAAAGTAGGAAGATGATAGCTGGAAGATCTTCTTTCAGTATCCACACTTTATGGCAAAGGATCTGCATGTAGCCAAAGAACATGTGATAAAATATCTCATCAAGTATTTTTCGCTACCCCAGGAACAAAGACCAGGAGTTGCTTGGATCTTTGAGAATATGTACAAGGAATTGATATCTCTTGGTGTAGATTCACACGATATATGAGTTATAAGGCTTATCATCTGGCGCGAGTCACTTACCTTACCAATTCGAAGGCGGGTGAGCTAATTGCAATACAGAATCAATAATAATAAATGGCGTATGGTGTTCGGATGTTAGTTTATATGCCATGTAATTTGAGTTTATTAGTTGAGATCTGTAGAAAACTAATCGACTAGTATTTTTCGATGGCATTATCGATATAAATCTTGTTATCGAATGTTCTACTTTCAATATCATCTGGCTCGAACTCCTTTGTAATTATGATGTCGAATTGGTGGTTTGTCAAATCAAACACAATTTCATTATTGGGTACAAATCGATTTGTCCTGACGTTGACAATACCATCATGAGCCCGTTTCGCCAATTACAGATGAATACCATATCTTTGGGAATGATGTATATAGATTCCACTTGCGTAGATTTCTCCAAAATAAACCTTGCAGCGCAATAAATCATATGTGCCGTTTGGAAGAGGATATACTTACTATTACGGCCGCTTTTTGCTCAGCGTGAAGTTTTCATGTTCACTGCGTTGAGCTTGTATCGCTTTGAATTTTTCCTGCCTCCTGAATAACTCGCCAAAGATGGCGTGGTGGAAGTCCCAGATGTGAATTTCCAAATTCTGTCCGCTGCTGCGATGGGCCCGGCGAGTGATCTTGCTGTGCCGGATAGTAGTTAGGGAGTTGGCTTTATGAATACTATGTGAATACTATGTGAATAATCAAATTGCGTTTTAGGTTGTAAGCCTGGGGTTGTATGGAGTGTAAAAGTTATATATATAAATATAAATAAAGTTGATAGAATCTCTCATCTACTACAGAGTGGAGATCTAAACTCACATTCTAGTTCAGCTAGCCATGCAGTTTCTTCTTCTAGAAATCCATAATAATATAAAGTCCCACAGTTATAGCTCCTGACCAAAAAACCTGCATCCTTCCAGCAAATCCAGAAGCTTTTAGAGTCTTCAATCATCGATATAACCTCAAGTATCGAAAACGATAAGAAGATATCTTCAGACCTCCCGTCTAGCCACTGCAGTAAACACAACGTGTTACGGAAATACCACGAGAATAGCCAACTGCGCCTAAAACACAAACTAGCACATCGAAATACATCTTCGAGGCAATGTTATTAGAAATAGTTGGTGATTATAGTATCTTATATTAATTCCCGGTACCTCTTTCATAGTATAGAGCTTCGCGCGTCTGAGTCTGAGTCTGAATCTGAATTTGATTCAGAATCTTCAGGGGTGTTTATATTCGTTTATTTGAACTTATCAATATTAGATTTTATTTTATTAGCATCCAGGAATGAACATATCGAATTGAAAGAAGCTTCATAGAGGGATATACTGTTATTTTGGGGAATAGCTCTCGGAATAACAGGACTATTTTCCCGTCGACGATAGCACCCAGGAAAAATCCGAACCACTCCAAATTTGTAGCTCTATCTCTGTCTCTGTCTCTACACCATCTAACTCTTCTCCCACCCCTCCAACTCCATCATCACAGCCGCGCTCCCGCATCAACGATACCACCCACTCCACCAAGTTCGCAAATCATTCCGCTCTCACCCTCGCCCCCAGCGTCGTGCATCATGCAGCCCCTATCCTATCCTATACGCACAGTTCCCCCCCTCTTCGATCACAAAATCCCCATGCTTTTCTCCGTCCGTCACGCCGTTTGCGCTGGGTAGCGGTGATGATTGCTGTGTGCACACCCTCGTGCAGGGGGTGGGTTCCGGGGTGGTGAATCTGCTGGTTAATCTTATGATCTTATCACATATGATCTTGGTCCACAGCCAGAAAGGGTGAAGGTATCTAGACATCGTACTTTTAGCTGCGGCTTCGGCTGCAGCGGTGGGTTCGATTTTGGGGCCAGTGGTGGGAGAGAAGTTGGCGCTCGAGGTGTGTTTTTTATATCAATCCACCAATTCCGATAGTAATGCGTCAAATTTCAAGCTTAAAGAGGAAGAAGAAAAAGGACTAATCATCCTAGAAACCCCTTCGGGAAAATGCTAAGTCGATCTGCATTGGAAACTTCATATTCATATTCATATTCATAGGGCCCTGTCCATATACTCGCTTACTCCATATCACTCGCGTTAATATCCAGTACGTAGGATATATAATTAATAATGATTATAATCAATATATCCCTCTTCATCCTGAAGACTCAGTCCAGTCGTAGTACAGTACCACTCCACCCTACTAGTAAGCAGTTCTTACTTCATAGTTCCTACTTCTTAGTTCCTAGTATTCCTAACCGGCGCGGTTTTCCATCAACATCATCACACGAGATGAATCATTTCTACCAGAACGTGGGTATACTACTATCTTTTTTTTTTCGCAAAGGAAAGAAGAACTCGATAATGCATCAACATAGCTATGTTATTAAGAGAGCGTTTTTTTTTTCATTAATATCTTATCTCCTATCCATTCCCAAACTATACGCGGTATGCGTAGTACGACTCCACTCCCGGGCCTTGAGGAGTAGATCGCTTAATTACCGTAAATGTGTTCGTTTATCATACCATACCATACCACACCATACCAGTATCGATCGATGTTAGTCTGATGGTAAATTCGGGGGTATATACCGAGTTCTCCAGAAACGGGATTCGCACTCGGAAGAGGGCTCTTGACTCTCATCAACCAGCATTATGTGTGAGTTTATGAGAGATTTATTACCATCACGAGGATTTGCTGATTGATGCATACTATCCTCTTCCTCGCTCTACAGACGTCTCTGCCGAGCTCGGAAATTGCATCCACAACAAATACATATACTTTTATGCGCAATCTTGCTTTCATACTCCCCAGGGCGTTACTATTTCACATCCTACAATTCCTTCCAATACCGGAACCTCTCGCTATAATCCATCACTCTCCACCACAATCCAATACAGCAGACTCTCAGCTAAGCTCAGTGGCGGAGCAGCATATCATATAGTTAGTAACGATGCAGTGGGAATATAGGATGTCCCTGTTGAGCGATGTACAGGGAGAAATTGTAGCGTATATGTGTCTGTATACTGTGGTGTTGAATACATAAAATCTGGTAAGTGGTGATTCCGATTGCGAGTGCATTTGCGGAGCTGGGTTTCGTTTTTGATGGAGTTATGTTGAGGTGAAAATTGAAATGGGGAGTTGGTTAGATTTTGTATTTTGTATTTCGGAGTAAAGGAGAAAGATGGAAGATGGAAGAGGAAAGGGCGGATTGGATAACTTTATAATAGGTATGTAACACAAAAACTAATACCAATAAAAACAATAAAAACAATAAGATCAAGCAACAGAACAGTACGGAACGAATGATTATCAAAGACGAGCCCTCTGGCCACGCTTGTGGATTCGAGAGGTTATCTTGTCTTATCTTGTCTTGCCTTTTCCATCTAGATTGGAATCTGAGTTAACAGCAATAGACTGTTTGTCTTTTAATATATTAATAATTAGTTACTCTTAACTAATGAGGTGGCAGTCATGGCTCTGCAGTAATAATAAAAATTTCCCCATAATACTAAATGAGTTGTTGGTTCCTGTAATTAGCCGAATAAAAAGGTGATAATATAGAAGATATCAAGGATTGAGAAAATATAGATTTTATAAAGAAGGGAACAAACTATTTGTTTTCTTATAATCAGTCACTGACTTAATGAGATAGATTCAAATTATAATAAAGACTTAGGCTTTCCAATAACTGTTTCCATTGATACTGAATGAGCATTGAATTGTTGGTTCTTGTTACTAGCCGAATAGAGAGGTGGATATAATATAAAATCTATAAATAGATTAAGAAGAAAAAAAGAACAATAGATTTCAGAAAAGAGAGGAATCGAAATATAAATCAACCAATCCAATCAAATATGTTAAAAGTATGACTCTTATCAGGATATGCTAGAAGCATGAACTAGAATATGGATATTCAGAGATTAGATTGGATTGGATTGATTGATTAGAGCTAGAAACTAGACAAACGACGAGCTTTATTCAAGACAGAGCACTTACGCGCTTACTACTCCTGATTTGGAGTAGCTCCCCTTGCTCTAGGACTACATGAACCATTCTTCTTTAACATAATAGAAGCAAAATGTACTTCCGATCATGATATTCTAAATCCGAATTTTCCCAACTATCCACTCATCGATACTAGATATTCACCAACCGACCATACATTTACAATATTTCTCAAGAACTCCTAACTTCCCATCCCAACTCTAAACCTTTATTCCTTTTAGATTTCCAATCAAACTCACTCATATCCTCACAATCGCAGTTATCTAATCATAACTACATATTCAGAACCCTCTTCAATCTAGCGGAGATGTATATAACCTTCAATATTTCTCAAAAACCCCTAAAGTCCTAACTCCCATCCAAACTGAGAATCTCTATCCTCCTAAAGTTTCAATTAAGCACACTCATACTCTTATAATTAATTATAACTATATATTGTAGGTGCGCCGGCGCGCACATTGTTTTAGAGCTCTTGCGCTTTTTATCTTATACTTTGTAATATAAATATAAAAGGAAAACCCTTTGTAACTACCCCCCCCCCCTTCCTTTCAAAGGATTTATAAACCCAATTTGAGTTATACTATTACTCTCATACTTATATATTATTTATTATTAATACCAGAATTACTATATAACTATATAATTAATTCTAATATAGAAAAAATCCCCCACTATATAAACTTTCCATCAAAAACCTCAGCACAATGATTTTCTCACAAGCTCTAAAACATCCAGAACCCCTAATCTAGCGAAGGTATGTATACCCTTCAATATTCCTCAAAAACCTCTAAAATCCTAACTCCCCATCCCAACTCAGAATCTCCATCCTCCTAGCTTTCCAACCAAACACACTCATACCCTCGCAATCACAGCCCTCTAACCATATCTACATATTCAGAACCCCCCCCCCACCCCTCGCTAATTTTCCACCCCATTATATATATAATCACGCAATCAAGCACTCCCTTCCCAATCCAGCGGCGATATATCATCACCCCCCACAACCCATATCAACCCCAAACCCAACCCCCATATCACATCTCCTTCTTCCCCTTCTCCTCCTCCTCCTATTCCCCCCCTCCCAATCCCCCCCATCCTCCACACCAATCACCGATCCATATATATCCTATCCCATCCCATTCCACCCCATCCAATCCCCTAATTCCCACCACCACCTCTATATTAACTTTTACCAAATACACACACATACTGTATGAACCCCCCCCTTGAATAATCCAATAAATACATTATAATAATCATAAAATACTATCGAAGACTACTCGAGTAGTAGTACTATAGTATATAAATCCGCTTATTTGTAGTTATCTAAGCTAATAAGCTAACAAGTTATACTACTAGTGTCTTTATTAGTTATATAATTAATATCTGGATAATAGTAGTATATATAGTATGAGATGGTTGGGAGTACATTCATTGTGTTATATTATATTATTTTATATTGTATTACATTGCAAATAAATACCACAACATGTTTGTTGAAAATTGATGCGAAGTTTACTCCTCTACCCATACCCACTACTGACTGTATTTTGAGATTCTAGACCACTTGGTAAGCGAGATGAGTTTTTCATAACTGTCTGAATATAATATACTGTGTTGAAAGGATTTGTTATATATTCGATTAAAAAGAATGGAGATGATATGTTGTGATTAATTGAGGATGAAATATATAGGGGTGTCTCGTAGGGGGAGAGTGAGTATTGTGTTTATGTTACCTGGAATGATGTGGTGTTTATATTGAGGAGTCGTTCGTTATTCAAGTTGATTGATGCTTGTATACTGCCATATATTAGTAATTTGGCCAAACTTTCTCTACAGATACTTCACTCAACTCTGTCTCATCGATCTATATATGATTTCCTCAAATTTGAACTGTTTCTTCTTCACAATACCTAGCTATTTTGACAACTCGAAGTTTTATATGAAAACAGGAATACATAAAAGTAGTGAATAAGTCATTTGCAAATCAAAACCCTAACAACGTTCTGACTTCTCGTTGCGCATACGGATAAAATATCATCATACAAATGGGTACATCACTTGATCTCGATCGTGATCAATATACATTGAACGAATCCCAATTTACAAAACTGGGGATAGCCATGCCTCTCCGGCATCGAAAAAACAGGCGGAAATTGAATACTGTGCACATCACCAAAATAAGGTATCAAAAATATACTCAATTTGCCCCCGTTTTTTCAATGCCGGAGAGGCATATCTAGACCACTTTCCCGTATTGAAAAGTGGCACATCTCATCATATACATATTCAGAAATCCGGAGAACTTCCTCTTATGAATCATGACCCTGCTATATTACTCATCCGTAAAGCATTTGATCTCAGATGATTGATTCGATATTACGAGTACTCACTCACATTTGATGTAACAGTAACAGTAATGATTAATCTTCTCAAAAACCGGACCTTATTAGCTTAGGATCCGAAGGTTTGAATCTTATTCATGTGAAAAAGTGGTCAGAGGAGAGGCATTTGCGTAAAGTGATGATGCGTATACGATAATAAAGAATCTACTAGTACTTGATCCGATCAATCATCCTCAGCCTTACGGTATAGGTTAAATTAGTGAGTTCAATGCATACGAGAAATGGAAGATCAAAGGAAGTGACAAAGTAAGCACTCGCAAACATTTATGGTACATACTACCAGTAGTGTACACCGAGTTAAGCCCATTTATCACAGCCTCGAAACGGGGAGATGGGACGGAGGGATGCATTATCATACAGAACCATACGTGCAATGCAATGCAATGTAATGTACAAAAATTGATGATTGATGAATAGAAATGTAAGATGGAGACAAAACATATATATATGTATACAGCGGAGACAGACGTGCATCTTTGTAACGCTGCATGTCAAGATCGTAACGTGATGAACGACCGCCCGTTAGACTACGTCGAGTATCTGGACTACATAACATAGCTACGAGATGGGGAATAGTCTCTCAATCCTGCATGGTTTGGTATGGTATGAATTGTGGCCTCGAAGGTATGTATTCATTCTCACGCACACCGAGTTTGTGAAATTAGATTGTGAGGCTGAACTCAAATTGAACGATATTAGTAATAGATAATTAGATCGAACTTGACACTACACTCTGTACAGTATTAAAACTTTTGACGGTGGATCATGATCCAAATTTGAAATCTTTCAAGAATCGAATCCACGAGCGAGCCGTATCTCTCAAAGTATGTACCCCATCGGACATTTTTTCGATTGTAATAATGATTACATAAGAGATACATTATAATGAAAAGTATGAGGGAGACATAGGAGAATACAGTAGCTCGAGACTACTCGTAAATTCATCACGATGTCTTAGGGTTAGGGTTATAGATTTTACTAATTCATTAAAATTATGAAGTTATATAATAAATTGATATTCCTATAGTAATTTTGGTGAGTTCAGTTATATTATGCTGGCAGAAAGAAGGGGCTAAATTATGGTCGTTATTTCTATATTTAACTAGTCTAGATTAGGTATAAAAGGAGTAATTCTCGGATTACCCCTTTAGTTTAATAAAATATCGACCCCCACTATTAAAACCTGTCTTCTCTGGCATTCATCAAAGACACACCCTCGTAGATAAAGTTTTGTTGATGAAAGAATGGTAGTGGGTCATCATTATATACCTAGTCTCCGTGCCACCCACGTACTGTACTTTTAGATATATGCAATAATCACGTGATATCATGGACTCTCTATATGGGATGGTCCCCTTGTTGCCCAAAGATGATTTATATTGGCATTGGGCATTAGCAATCTCGCAGATGAATTCACAAAAGGGCACTTCCGAAAGCTATAACGCGGATCTCGGGATAATCCATGTACTGCAGTGGAGATCTGGGGCACTACAGAGTCGAAAGAAAATGGACGGAGCAGGAGAATGGAAAAAGATGGACCGAAAGATTAATCATGCAGGCTTGCTTTGATACTCGGCCAACAGGCTTTGGGCTGGTATCTTTGTTAGTTTGACGCGGGTTCGATGTACGATGTAGTTAAAGAACGTTGAACGTTGAGAATGGATCGTGTACCGTACGTATATAATATAAAGTTCTAGGAATCTCCTTGGAAAGTGGAAGCTCGTAGGTTACATATTCTGATATAGGGTATGGGGGATATATAATAATCATCAGCCATGTTACTCTGTACTTTTCTTGATTGAGAGAAAGAAATTGAAAGGAAATGATGTCATGTGCACAGTTCTGGTGGTGAACAAACAGGATAATGATAATAATGATGATGATGATGATGATAATAATAATAATAATAATAATAATAATAATAATAATAATAATAATAATTAAATTAATTAATTAATAACCACACTTTCAAACGGCTATAGGCGAAATTTACGATTGGTCTCAAAGACCAAAAACGGGAGTGCCCTAGTCCATCAACGTCAGCTATATATAAAAAAGAAGATGCAAAGAATAGATGCAAAGAATAGTTCCTGCAGTGTATACTCGGTCAAGGAGTAGTGTCTGGGCCAAAAAAGAGTTTAGGATTGTAATATCGTTCGCTTTGATACTGGACAATAGATAGATAGATAGATAGATGGATCACTATTTTGTACATTGCCGTGAACAAAATGGCTCATAAGGCATCAGAATAGTGGGGGACGGGGACTTTCTGCAGCCCAATGAACCAAGCCCTGTATGAAATTACAAGCCCTTTTGAGTGCTACGGAACGGTAATGATAATTGAATGACTGAGGTAAGTAAATACAGCTATGGTTGATAAGTTTATTAATATATCTATCTCATATCTCCATACTTGTGCCTAATACCTATGCATAGAGGTAGGATTGGCAAAGACAAGAAGCTGTCATTTTGGCAATATATCAAATGAGAAACTTTGAGCTGGTACTAAGAAATAAAAGGTATAAGCGAGGGAGGAGAATGGTAGAAAGAAGTCTTTAAAGGGAGAGTAAGTTCCAAATGTGGTTATATGGTATGGAGTATTTCTTTCTGGTTTAAGTGAAGTGGGAGACAAGAAGGATTGTGAGAGTGAGTATACAGAGTAGAAGAAACTTGATGGGAAGGGAGAAGTATGTATATATATACTGGATTCTATTTTATAAGAAAGTTATCCATCCATAAAACTAAAAAGAAGCAATCATGATGTGACACTCTTGATAGTTAATTAGTGAATCAATTCATATATTACTACTGTACTACTTTTATTACTAGGTATAGACAGCCCTTTACTATTGTTTTGTATTTATTTGTGTATTGGGCAGTTAGTAATTGACTGATTTTCTTTCTCATACTTCACTTCACTCTTCACTCTTCACATTGGAATATGGATATAGATATAAATATGGGTCCATTTTCAATTCTTTTCCATCTACAAGGCCTGTCTGTATACTCATCACTCACTGTACACAGGACAAAACGTCATGGTCAAGGGTTCAACGAATCTCATCATCAATCTCTTGTAATCTATTCATCTGCATCTGCATTTGCATCTATGTATACTCTATGCTCTGTCTGTAATATAATCTTCATTTAGAGAAGAAGAAGAAGAAGAAGAAGAAGAAAAGAGGAAGACCTATATATACAATCCATATTATACCACACAAATCCACACAATCCACACAATCCACACAATCCACACAATCCACACAACCCACATATTCCAGACATTCCACATTATATCCTTCCTTTCATATACACCCCAATCCATACGAACGAAGCGAAGGACATACCATCTCACTTGGGTTCACTAGGAATGATTTATTATTCATCTACCCATCTGTGTCCAATATCATGAAGGAAGAGATAGCGAGATACTCCACATCTTAGTCCCTCTTTTCTTGCTGCCTATCTTCTACTGTATGTACCTTTCTTCATTCCTTCACCCACGGCCAAAATTGATATTTTGTTCGTCCTACGTCGACCAATCTTCGAATCCCAATCCAATCCAATCCAATCGCATATGTCTTGTCGTACACCCACCCAGCGGGGTTAATCTTTCACTTCACAACAACCAACTCAGAACACCAAGGCAACAAAAAGCGCCACATTCTCACCCACCGTCGTAAATCCTACAACTGATTACCCCATATCTACCTACCTACATAGCTATCGTCTCCATTGCCTCGTTATACCACTCAAACATCGCAAACAATATCTGCAACACATCATTTGAAAAGGTTGACTGCAGTCAGAGATCCATTTCTGCAACTATCCGTCTACGCCTGGATTATTGGTAGCCTTACAGTAAGTACCAAGTATCTGCATCCTCGAGTTCGGACATTTTAATTAAGATTTTTTGGTTTGTTACCCACCACCAATTCTCTCGCTCTCTGCACAACTTTAATATTCTGAACAATTGGGCAGGCGACGGCGTTCATAATAACTTAATTGCTAACTGTTTCACGGATTTCGCTAGACTAAAACTTACCCAAGAAGCTGACAATCTCAAGTCGAGTCCAAAATTACATTGCGGCAAAGTTCGAGTCATCACTCCTCCACTTTCTACTCTTATCACTCGCTACATACATCCACTCTCCAAAAGAAAACGAAAATTTAACATCTACACCTACATACACACCATAATCATACTTGAATACAAAAATCCTCAACATGAGTGACCGATACAGCAGACACACACGACCAAGGTCACCAACTTACAATCCTGCGCGAGCCAGTCTCCCAGTCGATTTGTCATACAACAATCATCTTGCGGGATCACATACCCATCATCATCATCATGCCGTACCCTTATCTCGACACGAAAACCCTCGAAGTAGCGGCACAAGCTTCAATTCTGTCAATGTTCCCATTACCACAACAACTTACAAAGTCAAACCTGATCATCGTTCTGCGAGTCGGACTCGCAGTAACACGGTTGATTCTCGACCCAATGCACATACCGTATTCACATCGATTCCAAAGCATCCAACGGTTATTCATACTTCCGCTGTAAGACCTGCCAGTCCATCCATCAAGAATCCATATCGCGCGAGCCAGGAAGAATATTATACAATTCCCGCTTCGTCTCGAAACGATAAAACTTCTCATCACCACAGCAGATATGCTTCTTTGGACAATGCCGATATGAACAGATCCTCCAGAGACTCCCACGGGCATCGAGAGCCAAGCCATCTTCGAATTGGCATTCCTGGCAGCAGAGACATTCCAGGTTATATCCCTACCCCATCAACTGCCTCATCATACATACCTACCCCAATCACTGCATCGTACTCGACGCCAGCATCTACTCCATCATACGCCACTACAACAACCACGACTACCAAGCCTCGTGGACCAGTATACACAGCAAACATAGTCCGACATCCCGATACGGTTGCAGACGATTATGGAGATGATGGTTATGGATACACAAATCCCAAGGATTTGGTGACGTATGATTTAAACAACAGTCATCCAAGGCATGCGCGTAGGGATAGTGTCGACAGTAGAACCAGACCCGCTAGTGCTAGCATGTCTAATCCTATTGGATTTGGCGAAGCTGTTCAATCCCCAAGATCCTATGACACCCGAGAGCGTGGTCCGCCCCCATCTACACGTGGGTTTGACAGAATTCAAACATGGGACACTCAACCAACTTCCGTCAGGATGCCCGTTCCCCATGTTGCACCCATTGAACCCATTCAACGCCCAGTGCGTATGGATCCCCCTGCAGGATATGAGAGCGACGGACCGCAACGACGAACTTCGACTAGACGACCTGTTTCTATGTACCAAGATAGAGATAGCAGACCTCCCCCGAGGGATGAATACTATAGCTCACGAGAGGAGGAAATGCGAGAACGAAAACCG
Organism: Sclerotinia spermophila; assembly: GCA_038090695.1. Taxonomy (NCBI): domain Eukaryota; kingdom Fungi; phylum Ascomycota; class Leotiomycetes; order Helotiales; family Sclerotiniaceae; genus Sclerotinia; species Sclerotinia spermophila. The sequence continues at coordinate 29,645 of JBBMOJ010000086.1, forward strand.
CATCACAGACATGAGAGATATGATGATTCTGTTGAACAACGTGGCTTTGGATTGCGTCCTGAGAGAACCGAAAGACAAGAAAGACCCGCTAGTCGTGCCGAGAGATCAGAAAGACCGGCCAGTAGAGCAGAAAGGCCCGAGAGAATTGAGAGACATGACCGATCCGATAGACACGATAGATCTCCAAGAAATGAACGCGAGGATGATCGCCGCGAGAAGAAGTCTAGCACGCACGAGAAGCTTGCAACGGGACTTAGCATTGCCTCTGCCGCTCTTGGTCTTGGAGCGATGGCAAATACCATGAAATCTGACGATCGTGATGAGAGAGACGACGACAGAAGACGTAAGGATTATGGTGATGATTCTCGCAGAAGACGCGAGCGGAGTGACAAAGAGATGGTGGATATCTCAAATGACCGTCGACACATTGACTCCCGAGATTCCTCGGAATCTGATAGGCCAGATCGCAAGGAAAGAAGGGAAAGAAGTCATCACAACGAGAGAGGTTCCACCGAGTCGATTGGTAGAGAACCTAAGGAGAGACATCACAGAGATAGAGGTGAAGTTACACCACCATTACCTCCTCGCCGCCGCGAAGAGGATGATGTGCCTGAGTTCAGGAAGGAAAGAAGTCGAGAAGAAATGCGACCCACTCCACGCGACGTTGCTAGAGATGACAAAGACAGACGTTCTCCCGACAACGATTTTGTTGACTTGAGTGGTCGAGATCCCAAGGAAAGATTACCCTCACCAGATGATCCTCCTCGTAGCGACGCAGCAACAACTGGTGCTACCAATGATATTCCTTCGGACACATCAGATGAAGCAACAAACCGTCATCGCAGACCTAGACGTATCTCTGGAGCCGCCGCTGCACCATTCAATCCCAGAGATACTATGGATTTGAAAGCATTGAAAGCTGCACTTGCCGACCAAGATGCCCCTGCTGATAAAGAGCCTGTCCCAGTCCTAGCGCCTAAACAATCTGCCCAAGAACCTACACTAGCACCATCCCATAAGCCCATTGGTAGAAAGTCTATCACCAAAGATATGAGTGAGGTTGCCGAACTGAGAGCTGAACTCAACCGTGAGGAGCGAGGTCGCCGCGAACCCCTGGAATCTACCACAGGTGAAAACAAACAAGCACGAGTAGTCTCACCCCCAAGAGAGAAGGTTGAAGAAAAGCCCGAGAAGCCTGCCATTAAAGGAATTTTACGTCAACCACGTGAAAAATTCCCCGAGGATCCTTCCCCAATTCGCGAAGGGGTTGCTCCTTTGAAAGATGCCAAAAAAGATGGTGTGCCTCCAGATGCACGTTGGACCAAGATTGCCCGAAAATTGGTAAACCCAGCCGCTCTAGAGGTCGGAAAAGAACGATTTGAAGCTCGGGATGATTTCGTGATTGTGCTCAGAGTGTTGAGTCGCGAAGAGATTCAGGCTTACGCCACTGCCACTCAACAAATTCGAGGTATGTCTCACCCAATCCATTGATAGAATGATCTAATAGCTAATCGATTTTATAGCCGCTAGAGAAGAAAGAGAAGAAGAGGCAGCTCGTGATCGTCGTCGCGCAAGACGTGAAGCTCGCGAAAAGCGTAACCGTAAACGTGAAGAACATGGCAGAAGTCGTCATCATTATAGCGAATCGGATACTTCTGAATCCTATGAAGATGAGAGACCAAGAATGTTGGAACAGGCTGCTCCTAATTCTGGCAAGAGAGCTATTTTTGGTGATGATGCACTGATGAGTGGCGGACTTGGTGAGAGAGAAAGGGTTGAGGTTGGGAGATGAAGAGATTGGGATGATGAATGGAACGAAGTGAAGCACTATTAGCGATCATTGCGGGTAGCCTTTACAGAGGGATACTCTATCACGACATTTGAATTTTTGATGTCAGCGAATATCATTTCGGGTTCGGGGAATTGCGGCAACGGAATGGATTGAAACGAAAGAATATAATGAATGAAGGGTAGCGGAATCAGTCAAACGAATACTGAAAGGAGAGATGTGTATAAGAAAGTGGAGTATTGTAGCATATAGATAGGGGATACATTTAATGGTCTATGGATACGGATTGGTTTTTGCTACTGGCTGGATCTGGATAGGCTCGATATAAAGGGACGGAGAATGGGAACGTAGGAAAGGAAGCGTGCGAGTGTGCATTAGCGGAGCGTGGCATTTTGGGATAATTATGATGATAAGATAGATAGATAGATCGATCGACAGCTTAGGATAGCTTGATTTGATATGATATACCCTTTTCTTTTATATTGCTTATTTTTTGAGGGGCATGTTTTGGAGAGATGTGATGGAGTTTATTTTTTACTACACTTGCCAACTCCATTCGTTTCCATCACCATCACCATCAGTACTCCTCTTCTTTTCTTTTCTTTTCCATCTTTCCATTTAATCTTCTTTTTCTTGTATTCTTCTTAGGCTACAAAGTAGGTAGGTAGGTATGTAAGATCTACACTGAGACTACAAAACAAGCTAGCTAGGGAAGAAGGGGAAATATACATGATACCTAGATATCTAGATACCTAGAAGCCATCATAATTACACAGGTAATTCCTACACCACCTCAATCTACTTCTTCTTACTCCCCCTCCCCCCCTTCCCCCCCGCACTCTTCCCCTTTGCATTTCCCGCCGCGGCGCCCCCTCCCATCAAAACTCTGACCTTCCCCACGGGCACGACATTCGTCGTCTCTTCCGGTTTCCACCCCTTGATCAGATCGATTTCCCTGGGCCAGATCCTTTCCACATCCGCGCTCGCATCATCCCGGACTCCTTTCGCCGTACTGGCCGCCAACCACTTCCCCAGAATTTCACGAACCGCTTTCCCTTTTTTCTGCGCCCCCGGTTGGATCTTCGCTTTATATTTGTATTTGCCCATCGCGGCCCAGGGTGCGCACACGGGGATTGCTTCTAGGATTTCGTCGCCGGGCAAAGGGAGGCCGACGAAAGAATCTAGGGATGTCATGGTTTCCATGTCATTATCTTCGTGGGTATCGATGCCATCTTCGAGCATTAATTTGCGCATCTCTTCGTGCTCGGCTGTTTCTTTCTGCGTGCGGAGATGTTGTGCTCGGCGACGTTCTTTTTGGAATGCAAGTTCGGCTTCTCGGGCTGCTTTGGCCTTGGCTTCTGCCTCGGCTTTCTCTTGTCCGGCAGTTGCGCCAATGATTTCTTGAGCAGCTATGCGATCTTCTTCGTCTTGGTCTTTGTATTTCTGTGCGATTTTCTTGGCTTTTCCTTTTTTGCCTCGCTTGGGTGGGGCAGGACCCTTTTTGGGCGGATTTTGAACCGGTGTTGCTTTCTTACTGTTGGAGGTAGACTGTGACTCCTCGACTGAATCTTCGTTTGATTCCTCTGCTTGTGGTTCAGAGTCCGATGATTGAGGTTTCTTATCGTCGATTTGAAGAGTTTCAAGCTTCTCTTGTGTAGTGTCTTCATTAGATTGTTCTGTTTCACCCTGTAAAGGGTTATGCTTCGATTCGGCGTCCTCTTCATCCGAATCATCCACTCCTTGATGGCCGGCATCAATTTCTTTGGTGGGATTTGGCTCATCTTCGTCAGATTGATTCAATTCGCCCCCAGAACCTTCATCGCCGAGAAGGGAACCACATGCAAGAGTAGCATCTGTGGCTGAGCTATCCAATGGCGAATCATCTTGAAGTCTATGTTTGACGTGCCTAGCCTTACTCTCATCGCTGATTTGAAAAAGGACGCCAAAACCAAGGAGTAGCTGAGCAGGAGGTAGGAAGTTCTTTTTCCCATGGATATTGAAGCTACCGGCAGGAAGAAATTCGCCACTAGAGGCTGATTTTGATACTTGATCTGCAGTAACCCACCAAGCAGACATACCAGCTTTAGAATCCCAAGCACTTGATGTAACAACTACTAAAGTACCTGCTTGACTTAAAGTTTGGGGGGGAATCGGGGCATCCGGTGTTTTTGGATTGTTTCTAACAATGACGGATGCTGCACCTCGTATATCTGCATGTAAATATATATCTCCTTTCTTAAGATATCTCTTGTACAGAATCTCGCTTTGTTGTGCGTCTTTGCCTGCAAGTACTAGATATCCATCACTAGATATGAACCAAATGAATTTCTCGAACCACATCTGTTTCCGCACAGGTCGTAAAATCGCCTTTTCTTGCTTCAAGCCCTTCTTTAGATCGTGGGCGATCTTCGCTTCAGTACTTTTCAAGGCTTTGGAGGATGATTGCAAGGTTTTATCCTCTTTTGATGCCGCTGAACGTTTTTGATCAAAGTAGTTCCGCGCATTAGCCCAAGGTGATAATGCAAGATCAATATCAATCGAGAGTCGGTTGTCTGCAACTTTCTCCTTCTTTTTATGGCTCTTAGCATCCTTTTCTTCATCTTCACTTTCGGAGACATCGCTGTCAGTCTCGTAAGTAGAATCTTCTTCTTCGTCAAATGTCTCCTCGTTCAATAGAATGGTTACTGTATTCTCTTCCAGCTTTAGAGGCAGTCTAATCATCGAAGCTACAGGATTATTGAACTTTTGTTCCCTTTCGATCAAGCGTCCAATTTCAAACCAATCCATGCCTTGCGCGATCAAGCCATTAACAGCATCTGTTACTTCTTGAACCCGCTCAACATTAGCTTGTAAAGCACCGGCTTTACGTTCATTGAGTGCCTGAATATCCTGTAATCCGCCTAGGCGTTTAGCCTGTTCATTTCGTGCCGCCTGGATCTTCTTTTGGGCTTGCTTTTCTCTCTCCTCGAGTTTAGATTCGAGCTTTTGCCCTTCAATTGAAGAAAAGAATTCATCGACAGTTTTGTTGAACCCTTCAAACTCTAAAAAGACCAACGATGGATCGTCCTGCAATTGCTGTGGTTTAAATGGCTGAAAATCATCGTAAAGTAGACCCTTTCGGATCTCAGTCTTATTCTCATCTAATGGAGCCTGAGGGTCCTTCTTCTTCGCTACGATATAGCCCTTTGCAGTTTCAGAGCTGGTTATTTCTTGAACAACTCGTTGGGCTTCTTGAAGTGATTTCATCAAATGATCTAAGAGGTCTTCACTCTGCAAAACTTCGGCCGGTTTTAGAGAGGAATTGAAATTGGTGATGCGCATTGCATGGTCTACTAGCATCGGTGAAAATTCTGTGATGGACATAGCCAATGCCTTTCGTAATGCATCCCCAGGCTTTTTCTTCTTCTTCCCAGAATCATCCTCTCCCTTGTCCACTCCCTTTTGTAAAGCTTCTTGAAGTCGTTCTTTCGTCAAATCAGGTGTGCCCCCAAAATTCTGGCGATTGTCCAAAGAATATTTCAGTCCAACACGTAATTCTTCTTGAGCCTCTCCCGGATCGACGACTCGAAGTAAGGTTAAGATGTTTAGCTCCTTATCCGTAAGAATGATATTGCCTCCCGCATAGAACTCCAAGTACAGCTTGTATTGTCCATCACTGAATTGCAATTCGATTATACGATCCGTTCCCACTTGAGAAACCTGCGTAACTCGTCTTGTCTTCAAGTATTTCCTTAGTCGTTGTACGAATACACTGGGAGCAGCTGCAGTCGCTCGAGAGAAATCGGTGAGATGACATCGAAAGCCTGAATCTATGAGGATCTGCTGTTTATTGTCTGGTTTCGCAAATTTTATCAAGAAAATCTTTGATGAAAGGTCGTAAATGTTAGAAACGCGCAACGTAACCAATGCATTTGAAAGTTCGTGGGCGATGACCTGAGAAAGTTAGCTGGTATTGCAAAAGCGCAGAAAGTCTGGTAAAGCTTCATTGACATACCTTCACGTCGATAGAAGAAAACCTTTGCTTCATCTCGTCGTAATTGTGATAATCGTGTCTACCTCGTCGAATTTCGTAATTTGCTCTGGTGGGGGAAGTTCAGCCGTAATTCTGCGCTGACAGTAATTCAGGTACACCGTACCCACACATCATCACCTTGATTGCATCATTGGTGGGGCTTATTCACCCTTCGGATTTCCATCATCATCATCATCATCACTCAACTCGTTTTAACGATGACGAGAAAAGCGTCGGAATCGCTTTTCACATTCATTTCTGAGATTCATCAACGCTGACTATTCTTTTAGTCGTCAATGTTCCGAAACCATCTCCAGTATTCAAGTACATAATTCATGTTATCGAAACATCGAGAAAACAAGTAGAGGAATTGCAGTGAACGACATTCAAAACATGGATGGTACAGGCAGTATTCACAGCCATTTCTCATGGGTATCGATTGATCGATGAGCACAAATCTTGACTCTCGGAATTCTAATTCAATGGCACCGATAACATGAGCTCCTTTTATTCAAGTGTTGATTGACTGAATCACGGAAACCCTTTCGATGATTGACACGATAACAGCGTTATCCATTGAGAGTGTGCAGGAACGAATAAATTCCGAATCTGCTCGGTCTCGCTTTCGTTCAATGATGCAAAATGATCAGGAACTGAAGATAACTTCCCAATTCAGAAGGATACATAAACACTGCATGATACCGTTATGAGTATGTATAAGTCACCTTCCGAATTGACAACAAGCGTTGCAGGGTCCGTAGTACCTGTCCATCGTTGGGCAATTCCCCTCATATCTTCAGAGGAGCTTCAAAAAGTACATAAGCTCTTGTCTGTAGGTCTTGCCCTTGATATTGCCAAGCTCGTCCGTTCGTTCAATCAAAATGCATCTCTATCATTTTGCCTCGATTGTGTTGATTGTTCCTGGGATCATTGCTGCTGTTCTTCCGAACTCTGACAATCTTTCATCTCGTTCGCCATTCGTTTCCCATGAAAAGCGAAATGCACCTCATACACAATGGGCAAAACGTGACCGTATTTCGAGCACAGCTTTTCTTCCTGTGCGTATTGGTTTGTCTCAGGGTAATCTTGAGAAGGGACATGACTTTCTTATGGATGTGTAAGTAGTTCACTTATAAAATGGATCTCAGGATTATATTATCACTCTGCTATGCTGACTGCTTGAAAGCTCGCATCCAAAATCTTCGGATTATGGAAAACATTGGACAGCCGAACAGGTGCATGAAATGTTTGCACCTTCAGAGGAGACAATTAATACTGTAAGAAGTTGGTTAATTGACTCAGGAATTGCGGCTAGTCGTATTGTTCACTCCGATACAAAGGGATGGTATGCGTTTGATGCGATGACAAGTGAACTCGAGACATTGCTCAATACTAAGTATTACATATATGAGCATTCTACAACTGACGAAATCGGTGCTGCATGTGATGAGTGAGATACCATTTTCTTTGACTTCTCGAATCTCGTCCTTATTTGATTTGTATACAACAACTATTGACGGTGAACCTTGCGTGAAAAATGCTAATCAGAATCCCATAGATATCACCTGCCAGCTCATGTACAATCACACGTGGATTATATTACTCCTGGTGTCAAACTGATATCTACGAGAAAGAAATCAGCCTCAAAACGTAGTATCCTTGGTGAAGGCAAAGGTAAGAACCATGGACCATTACGACGACCAAAAACTTCATTCGGACGCTATTCACATCACAACTCGAGCTCACTAGCGACTTGTGATGAAATTATCACTCCAGAATGCGTTAAAGCTCTCTACCGTGTACCGCCTGCAAGCAAAGCAAATCCTAATAATGCAATGGGCATCTGGGAAGAAGGAGACTTCTATGACCAAGAAGATTTGAATTTGTTCTTTGCTAATTCCACTCCATATATTCCCCAAGGTACACATCCAACCCCTAATTTTGTGGATGGTGCCATGGCTCCAGTCTCTGTCGATGAAGGAGGTGGAGAAAGTAGTTTAGATTTTCAATTGGCATATCCTTTAGTATATCCTCAAAAGCTGGTACTCTATCAAACGGATGATATCAACTACTCCTCTGAAAACCCTACTGTGGGTGCATTCAATGTATTTCTCGATGCTATTGATGGAGTATGTATGCCCATTCCTCAAATTTAAGATGCGTCACTGACAATTCTTGCAGTCATATTGCACATACTCAGCCTATGGCGAAACGGGCAATGATCCTGTTCTTGACCCCATATATCCCGATTCCGCAGATGATGGATACAAAGGAAAACTAATGTGTGGTGTCTACAAGCCCACGAATGTAGTCTCAACATCGTATGGTGAAGCAGAAATAGATCTTCCTGAATACTATCAGAAGAGACAGTGCAATGAGTATATAGGCTTATCATATGTTCAGTGACGAGATACTTACACGTGTATAGGTACATGAAACTTGGACTACAGGGACATACATTTCTCTATTCTTCAGGAGACTTCGGCGTCGGTGGATTTCCAGGTGATGCTTCAGAAAGTGGATGTTTGGGTCCGGATGCAACAATTTTTAATCCTCAATTTCCTGTCAAGTACGTATCTCTAGTTTGTAATATTTGGACGTTTTTCCATGATCAACGTACAAGTTAAGATTAACAATCCATAGTTGCCCGTACGTCACAGCAGTTGGCGCCACAAAAGTTTACCCAGGCCAAACAGTTTTCGAACCCGAAAGTGCCGCCAACGATCTCATAGGCCAGCCATATTCTCGTGCATACTCTTCAGGTGGAGGATTCAGTAACCTCTATGAAATCCCCTCGTATCAAAAAGAGGCTGTAGCAGCGTACTCTCCCCCTTCATGATGTTACAACTCTCTCCTAACTAGGCGTTCCAGATATTTCGCGAAGCACAACCCTTCTTACCCATACTATGAAGTCACTGCCGGAAGCAATGTTAGTATAGGGGCTAATGGCGGAGTATACAATCGTGCCGGAAGAGGTATTCCAGACGTTTCCGCAAATGGAGATAATATTGCTACATTCCTACAAGGAATTTTTACTCTAAATGGGGGTACTAGTGCGAGTATGTCTTGAAGCAATCTGGATATTTTCTTTTGATTCTTGCTAAACTCTTTTAGGCACACCCATTTTCTCTTCCGTCGTTAACTTGGTATATAGATTTTTTCCCCATCTTCTCACATGACTTACATATACTAACGATAATTAGATCAATGAGGAACGTCTTGCTGTCGGAAAGTCTACAGTAGGATTTATCAATCCAGTTCTTTATGCGAATCCTCATGTCTTGAACGATATCACCAATGGAAGTAATCCTAATTGCGGTACTGCTGGGTTTAGCGCTGTATCTGGGTATGTTTCTTGTCTTCTTCTTCTCTTGCTTCGATGTATGATGGTCAGCTGCTTGCTAATTTAATTGTGTGTTGTAGATGGGATCCCGTTACCGGGCTTGGAACACCTAATTATCCAAAGTTGTTGGAGCTCTTCCTTAGTTTGCCTTGATTATTGAGGGATATTGTTATGATAGTATCTGGCATTCATGGATCTATAATGGAATTGCAACGAAGTTATGATCAAGTATTGAAGACAAATTTCAGGAGTCTTAATTTCATGCCATAGATCACAACAATAAGAATACACTGACTTTACATTAGAAATTTGGAATATCGTACACTCTTAACACACAAATACCATCTCTACGCTAATGCCCTCCGCAACCCATTAACCCATCCATCCATCCATATCCACCCTCTACCCCCTCCCACCCCTACTTACAAGTACTAACACTCCAGTCCACCGTATTATTCCCCTGTCCAGGCACCTTTGGTTTAAAATCCAAATACACCAACTCCCCCTTCTTACTCTCCCACTCCCCATTCGTATCACGATAATACACAATCTCATCGCTGCCAGCATCGCGCACCTCGACCGTCGTGTGCGAGAGCACCCCGTCGGTGCTCCATTCGATCTTGTAGCAGGAATCGACGGTCACGAGGAAGGGGGTTGTGCACCGTCGGTTGTGTTCGCTGTCGAGACAGGACTCGACCGCGTAGTCGAGGATGTGGCCAGAGGCGATTTGTTTTGCTAGGGAGGGGAGGGTGGTTAGTTGGGTTTGGGAAGGGATGGGGATGGGAGAGGCAAAGGGATGGGAGACGTACGTTTTGTGAGGGTGCCGGTCATGGCGAGACCTGCGGTCAAAATACTTTGGGTATTTGGGAGATACATTTTTTCGATACTGGTGATGTTTGGTTGACTGATAATTGACGGAATTGATTGAACTTTGAAAAATAGATATTTGTTTAGAGTATAAGTATACAAAGGGAAAAGACACCCGGTACCTCTCCTCATTATGTAGGTACCTTTCTGCCAAGGGATACCCCTAGCGTCGATGACGCTGCAATGTCTTAGCGGGGAAGCGGAGGTGGCGGGAACGACAGGAACCAAGGTGATCTGCGCCACTATTTTTAGAGTGTGTCTAGACTGATAATTCCAAGGTTATTTGAAGGATATGAAATTCATAAATTCTCTTATCGTAACTTATTCATAAATGATCATTATACGAGTGGCCGATGAATCAGCTCTCGGATTCCAAATCATGGTGATGACACCGGGATTCGTGCTAATTTTGCCAGCTCATGAGCTGCGGTTAAACGACCCGGTTTTGCCTTGTACGGTAAACTTAATTCCTCTGCTTTTTTCCGCATTGAATTGGCTTCGCTGCTATTTCCAATGACTTGCAAAAATGCAGTGCTTAATTCTTCCGCTTTCCACTGCTCGGATGTTAGATCTTGCTTGACGGGTAATAATTTGGAGAGTGACACTTACATAAGGCGCCGCCTTCCTGCTACCCCAAACCCCCACGCCCAGATACTCAACCCTTACTGCGAAATCATATAGATCCGCCCACATGGGTAATACGATTTGAGGGATTCCCGTGCCAATAGCTTCGTGGAAACAATTTGCTCCTCCGTGATGAACTGAAGCGATGATATTTCCCGTCTCAAATAATGCGGCCGGATCGACGTTTATCCACGTGAGCATTCTTACACGACCCGACTTGAGATCCGGAGACAGGATATCGAGGAATTCGTCGGTGAATGAATGGCGTTTGTTGAATTTCCATAATACCTGGACGGTGGAGTTGTCGAGAAGAATTCTGATGGCTTTGGCCATTTCGGTTGCGGCGTTGAGGTCGTAGTTTACTGTACTTCCTAGGTTTATCAGTACCGTTGGAGAGGTTTGAAGCCATTCGGATAATTCGGGATCTTGTTCTGATGCGGGAGCTGTGGAGAGAAAAATTGGTCCGCATTGGACTACGTTGTCGGGAATGATATCGAAAGGGTAGTCGAGTTCTTGAGAATTTTGGGTTAACCATGGATAATCCTTGTGATAGACTGTGAAAAAAGCTAAGGGGTTTGCAATTCCGTTTGCTTTGAGAAATGCACGTTTGGAAGCGATAGTTGGGGCGACTAGCACGCTGTATGCGAGACGGAGGTTCCTGTAGATGTTTGAGGGAATGAGATACCAGGGCACTGGATATGGGAATGCGGAACTTATACTGAATGTTGTGAGTATAATTAGTGCCAACAATTTTGCAATTTTGGAGTACTTACGCCGGATATTTCCAAAGTACAGCTCCCCAAGGTTGAAATTGTGCAAAAGTATCCTTCAAAGTGTTCGGTGAGATAACCGCATGATTACGTCCCTGAGCTCGCACAGCATCCACACCAGGACCAAACAATGGATCTACGGCCACAATAACCGGGTCTACAGCATCCAATATATCAGATAACTCTTTATAGATACCAAGATAATCAGGAGCTGACCAGGGAATCAGCCAGTTTCCCAAATTATCGCAAAATCTGTTAAAATCAGCGATTCCAGGTCCGTTGATCGCCGAATCAACAGTGATACCATCACCGCTTAAGGATTCCGAATATGATGGTCCTTTCAGCTCGTGGAAAGTAATAGCTCTTTCGCGTCCTGCATTTCGTGCAAATTTGGAGATCGTAGTAATGTCGTTCTTTAGCTTGTCAAATGATGCGAAATGAATATCCAGATCATTGTGTTCGACCAGTAAAGCATGACTAGTTGCTAAAAATACATTTGCGAATCCATGCTCACTATTTGTGATAAAGAGAACAGTGTTGTTCTTTCCAGGCCATTCTCCGGTCTTCTTGGCGGTGTGTTGTTCGCTCTGTGTTGATGTTCCGGCATATAGATATGCTATGTAGGCAAAAACCGCCGCAAGAGCGAAATAAAAAGGTCGCCTGAACATCTTTTGTCGTGGTTCAAAACATGCATTCAAGGACGTTAAAAGAAATGTTAGGAAAAATATTTAGAGGAGGCACTCGCTCTGTGGTTTTATGGGGTACATGAAGTTATCCACCATGTCCACCTACTGTTGTGATCCACTACAGCCTTTGTTGCTCCACAAAGAGCCTATTTTTACGTGAAGGCTTGTCCATTGTAAATCTTTGTATTCCCATACTGCGTCAATTTAATGATCTGTAAGGAATGAATTTTGTCTTGTGTATTGTGTATTTATTTGAGACGTAGAAAACGCTCCCGAGATGGTGATACAATGGCTTTTCGGAAAAAAGAATGGCGATAACTAATCGACCATTTCCTTGGCCTTCTTCTATCACGTCTGCATTCTTTTCCGTCGCAACGTGTGAAATAAATCGTGCACCAGAAACACGTCCCAAACATGTAATAAGTGGAAGGATCATTTGGTCGCGAATTTGAGTTTGAATGTTGAGGAGAGTATCATACTATCATGAGACTCCGGTGGACATATTCAAGCCTGATAACTCATTTGAATGTCAAATCCAAACTCAAGTGAGGGGTACTGAAAGGTGTTCCAAGGAACCATAAGCCGGAGCGTCCGGAGTGAGGTAGTCCATCGATTGTAATACCGTGTATGTACAGTACCGGGTAGGTTACTCCATAAGTCTTGGAGTCATCGAGGAAAATTTGTAATACTAAACTGTTCATTCTCTTTTAATGGATGCACACTCGTGGCTTCCAAGGACTTTTGTATAGAGTTACGCATCTGATATACATATATCAGAAGTTCTGATCTGAAATGTCGGAACGTTATAAGTACATTGATTGGTATTTGTAGTTGGAAATTATTGTGGTAAAATTTGAGTGTTTGGCAAGTGCTGATATTTCAGGATTTTGACGCTAGGAATTTTAAGGCGTTCAGTCTCGGTCGAAAATTCCACGCACACGGAATTTTCGACCAAAAAAATCCTCAACCTCATAAAAAACAATTCTATTGTTTCGCCATCATATTCTCATTTCTGCATGTTAAAAACGCCGACTAATGTTAATGGTGCTGTCTGAGGATGGCTGCAGGACGTTTTGCTGCTCGAATTTTGTCTCTTTTGGCCATTCAGTCGATACGACCAAATGGTCTTGCAAGATTGTCAACACGCTTCGAAATGACTACTCCAGACTTCCTACTCGGTGGGTTGTGGACTGGGAGAAATATTGTGATTGGAAAAGAGCTACGAGATTGAGATCTGATGGATCAAAATGTGCTCTCCCTGGGCGTTGAGCTGCATAACACGCAATTTTCTGAAACTGCATTTCATTTCTAACCTTTCCAGGCTCGAGGATGTCCAAACTTTCATTTCTCTCACGTTAGCTACTTGAAGCTGTGCTAAATCTCTCTTTCAGCCACCAAGGCGCATTCAAACCCTTTCAAGCAGACCGGCGACTATTCCGAGCACCAAGAAAGGCAGTTTTTCGTGCACCTTGCTGTGAAGAGATATCTAGAAATATTAAAAACTCCTAGCTATTTTACAGTAACAATCATACATCGAAATCTTTTACCTCCAATGAAGCTGAATCAACCATGCACTCCCTTCCTCCTGCTGCCTCGAAAGCATTCAAGGATGCAAAGAAAGAAGACATCTCTACCACGGAACGCATATCTCTCAAGAGATAAGGCTGCAAAGCGCTCAATGAATGTTGTTTTTCTTCTCATTTCAAAGTAGACCTTGACATAGTCCAAAAGCGGCCTCTGACGATCGGTCATGACAACGACGAAGTCGTCTCTCCAAGCTATACCTCAGTAAGTCGTACGAGCGCATAGGACAAGCAAATTGAAACAAGCCCAAGTACACTGGTTGCATCTTTATTTTCATCCTTATAAGGGACTTTTGATTGGGGATCTTGTACGCTATGGAGAATGAAGTAATGGATTTATATGCTCGGGAAGAAGTTGCTCTAGCGGGTTTTTTGCAATGCTATAATTGGGCACAATGCTGTCTTTCCTCGAGGCTAACGAAGATGCTTTGATAGTATCAGACCAAGCCGATTGGATGATGTTCACTGAGAGCAAAGCTTGTCTCTCGGTCATAGTTCTTAAAACATCACACATGACTCTCCAAGCAATTCTCCACTCAATTTTTATTCTGCCTATCAATTTCTTTCCATATCATTAAATAGTCCCGAGACTCTATCGTCAAAGGTAACAATTTGTACCAGTCAAAAGCATATAATATTCGGGCCTGCAAAGCGTCGGATAATTCCCTTAGAATTCTTCGCAACCACAGATCGTCATTCCCTCATAAATCATAAATATGATCCAAACTTCATTTCATCGTTTCTTCATGATTGATTCCGTTTGCCTCTAAGCAGGTGGCAATGGACAAGTTGTCCAATCCGTGATACATTCAGCCTCTGCGAATAGTTAGCATTATTCCATATTTCTTATTTTCAATTAATAACGTACCAACACTGGCGACACAAGGAGCGATATCTTCATCTATACAACCATGACCACAGCGCTTCAACAAGCAGCCAGCATAAGCGCCTTGCGCATCAGAACAGCTGCATTCCTCCACGCGAACTTGAATTGTTGCAGAAATTGCTGGGCGTGCGGCAACAAGACTGAGGCCGGCGAAGATTACTAAGATGGTCGGGAATTGCATGTTGTTGATGCTTTCTTCCAATTCGCTGCTGAATATTGAGGTTTTTTGTATGATTAGTATTGTGATAACTGTTTTTGATCTCGTGTTGTTGATTTAAATGTTTCATGTCGTGATTACACGGTGTATTTATAATGTTCCTTCTCTTATACATTGCCACCAGAAACATCTCATATCAGTGGTGCCTTCCCCTTTCATCGGGCTGCATCTCAGCTCCGTTCTGAACGGAGTACGCAACAACATCAGTGGAATGCATTTCCAGCGAATTCTTGGCATCATTCGATTATGAGATTCTGCATAACATCCGTACATGGGTAACCTGCCTTGCATACCATTACATAATGTACACTCAGAGATAACGCACTTCCTCGACCTCTGATTTGCACAATGCACCATCGAAAAAATGTGTACCTTAACGGCATGCATCATCACTGTAGATACCAGCATGACGGGAACTTCCGGGCGGATTTCACCCAATACTCGAGGCTTCATTGGGATATACGATCTGCAGGAGGTCGTTAAGCAATTGAAGGATTACTTAACGTGCAGCATGCACGGTGCAATGCGAGACCGTTGAGAAGGCTATCCGTGGTAGTTGCGGGGCCAAGATCAGTAGATATACGGATGTTCTCCACCTGCTTGGACCACCAGTGGGTACACAGACTCGTGGGATAGTCTGTAAGTGAAGTACGATTTCATACCAAAAACAATAATATTGATAATTCAAATAAAATTCGAAGTTTCTTTTAATTATTCCAAAATTTGAATATATAGAATATAAGTATTAGAATAATATACCAAAATTAAGATTAAATTTAAAATCCCTAAATTGAAGCTTTAATTATAAAGTTCACTTTTTACTACCAAAATTCTTTAATGGAAAAGTATAATATTGAAGATTTTAAACTCAAAATTCATTAAATTTGAATAACTTTTGAATATAGTATATTTTAATACTTAATAAACCATAACTTAAAATCTGAATAATATATAATGATATTTAGAATTTTAATCGAATTATTGAAATGGTTGTTTTTAGTATGAAATTGTGCTTGATTTCAAACTATCCCACGAGTCTGTACACCCACTGGTGGACGTCACTTGTGGTGTGATTATCAAATTCCTTTACTTGAAAGTTAATATTTTCACAACTGTAGTGTACAAGTTGTTCGCCGTATTATTGATTTGCCTTTTAGAATACTAATAACGAAGAAGAGTCAAGGGTTAACTTTTGGGGATATACGAGAGCACTCGATGCAAGGTGTTTATTTTATTACCATGCCTTTGATACTGAAAAGGGACGCAAGTCCGACTAGTAAATGGCAATCAGAACTATGTATCTCCACAATGTCAACTGTTCAGCTTGTCGCGCTCTGGGTATCGCATCGATAAAGGAATGTTCTTGGAAAATATTTCACTCTAATTTTCTCAAAAAATTGATTTCTTCCGCAACACCAAATTCCATGGCATACCATAACTATTCGATATTTCAAATACTTTTCGACTTCCAGACTATACTCAAGGCTTCACAGACCCTCAGATATTGGATACTATTGTACTAGGACTGCACTTCAAGCTGTCGAGAATCATTTTCAGAGCTCAACGGGTTCAAACTTGTGGAAGAGATCTTTCCAACGATTACGTCAAAGCTGTAATATTCTGACATTACCTAACGAGCAAGTATGACGTGTCAACCTTATTCGCACTTGATGTGGGCTGAAAAGACATCATGAGATGTGATGACGAATAGTTGCGTTCTATTGATCTCCATCTAAAGAATGAATAGAGAAGTCGGAGATTAGATCGTATGGAAGTAGCTGATGAGTCTGAGTGATCACTTGCGAAATCTTACTATTATTCTCGTCTGTATTGAAGAGGAAAGAATGACGAAGTGGTTAGATGTTTACCAGCCCACATCCTCTTCCATTTTGATAATTGTTATCGAGATATTTTGGTTCACATTACAAATATCTGCAAGTTGATGACGGAGCGGATATGAGTCTCGAAAGGTCTGGAGATTCATTAATACGTCAGTTCAAAGAGTATCCATCATTCGCATGCTGTGAAATTGAAAATTCTCCCAAAACCCATGGTCTCTTGACTCTGAACTTTGTGCTCCTTCACTTGCAACACGAACGTCTTCCAGAATGGTTGAAGAATTCGATCTCATGTACCTTCATCTCGTACTTGTAGTAGCAAGTAAAGAAAAGTGATGCAAATGGAACGAGGTAAACGATTACGTGATTATAATTACGCGATCGAGAGGGGGTGATGGGAAACATTGCATCTCCAAGGAATTTTTTATTCATGCTGTTTCCTACGCCCTTAAAATCTCTTTCTTCAGGCATATTCTTCAGGTTCACGGAGAGCACATCCATCAAAGAATATAATAACATGACTATACATGGTGCCCCTCAGAATCATCATGCTATAGCTTGACTATATTCAAATTCGAAAAGGAAGTATGGTGGATGCATGGCTGTAGCTGTTCCAGTCTCTATTGTCCTCTATATGCCAAATAATCTAATATCTGCGCACATGGTCATTCATGATATAATTCCCAAGCAATTCAGATAAAAACCCTTCCTATCCAGCCCCAATGTAACAATTAACTTCAACCCCTAAACTCCGCCTTAATCCCATTAGCAGACCTTTCTCACACACAGTACCCCCTAACGACCCCAAGAATTCCTGCTATTGATCCTTGCCGTTGCCGACAGTTTTTCCTGCTCCCTCCTTTTAGCTCCCCCACAAGCACCAACACAAGATCCCACCCACGCCAATAGCAATAACAGCGTCAACCCCCCAAAGATAACAATCAACACAATAGTCCAAATCGCCTTCGAAGTAAAAGGATGCGCAAAAAAAGATATCTTATAATGTTTCTTGATAGCGGCTTCAGAAAGCGGGGCCAAGCAGTGCAATCGCGACGCAGCATTGGAGTCAGAAATTTCGGTGAGGGATGTGAGGGAACAGCGCTCGAGGATGGTAGTCACTGTGTTGGCGATTATAGGGGTGGTGGGTCCGTAGGGGTACGGGGAGGAGGACCACGAGTTGGAGGTGGTGGTGGTGAGGAAGGCGGCACTGGCGAGTGCTGCGCCAGCCACGGCGGCGCCGCCGCGGGGTACGGGGGCCATTATGGAAGTGGGTTGGTCTTGGTTTGGCTTTGGGTTGGAAGGGTTTTGAGTAAGAATGGGATGTATTCAGTGAGACCCTGAGTGTATGATGTGTAATGTATGCAATAGAAATCGCAGCGATTCGTTCTAGTGAGAAATGATAGTGTGAATTAATATGAAGTTGTATATACTTCAAACTCATAGAACCCGAAGTGCAGTTGATCCTCCCAAATAATCGGATTCCACACCCTTTATATACACAAAAATCGCCAATCCAATTGGCTCATTCCATCATACCAAGCCACTTACTTCCCAGCCTAGAACTTCCAAGGGAAGCGACCGTTTTCTTGGCATTGGCATATCTATATTGATATTCCAGTGCTATTCTAGTCTAAAAAAATGATATCCTTCCAATTCTCTTATCCATATCCCACCAAGAGACTTAACAAAGTGTAACTCCTAATCCAAGCACATGATTTTGTTAGTACTGATATACCAACATCTTAGCATTCTTCTAGAAAGAGTATCTCCCCCCATTTCTCCATTTCAAGAAAATGAAATTCCCCGCATACCCCACTTCCCCCAATCTAGATATCTTCTAGCATGTAGATCGACTTGGTACTAGTTTCTCTAGCCCCGAACTATCAGAGTCCCCCACCGCACTAGCAGGCTTGGAGCTTGTTAGAAGGAAGGTATGGAGTGCAGAAGAATAATGTATCTGCGATCATCGTTCTTGGGATTTTCTAGGGGCTTGGAAATATTATAGAGTGTGGGATATATGTCGAAAGCAAGAGATGAGGGGAATTAATGTCGTGCGTTACCATGCGCGTGATATGGCATTGGGAAGTGGTTTAGCGGTAGCGTGGTTGGTGTTGTGAGGGATCAAAAAGATGTTATTCAGCGTCAGTAAGGCAATTTCATGAGTCAGCAGAATGCATTAAAGTACGGTTCACACGAGTCTTATCCTTCTACTCTGGCATTTTCACATGTGCTCTTTCTGACCTCGAAACCCTTCAGGAACATTGTGCATGTTATTGAATTTTGATAGCTTTGAATTCACTATATTAGGGCCCAATACTAATCAATCCGCCATATGAAGTCCCGTACCAAACTTCCCACTTCACAATCCACTTCATCATCCGCAAAAAAAAAACCTCGTTTCTAGCGTCATCGTGTTTGACTTGTGATAACTATCCGTGAGTATTACCAATTCATGAGATAACTTCTCCATTTTTGGACATAGCTGCAGCTTCTCTTTGCCAACCATCAAATCTCTTTTTGTATTGTTGTATGTTCCGAGTCAAAGCTGCTTTGATCTTCGCGGGGAGGACAATCTTAAATTGTAGCTCCGGTAGATTCCAGTCTTTCTTACCAGCGGAAATATGCTCTTCTTTGATAATCCCCATTAAGTGTTGGGTCAGCTTTCTGATGTGGCTTTGTGTAAAATAGGAGTCATTGGGTTTTGGTTCTACCCACGTTCTTTTTTCACGTTGAGAAATGGGCCGACCCGGTTGGTAGAAACAGTAGGTATCCTGAACGTCGATCAGTTCTTCCATAAACACAAGATCTGCTCTATCCTCTTTCGTCATTTTCACGCCCTGTTCTTTTCTCCAATGAGGGGATAAAACGTGATGATCGACCACAATGGTAAGCGTCTTGAGGTTGCAAAATGTACACTCCAGAAATTTGGCCAACCATTCCGCATGACTGTCCCAGGTCATGTTCCATTCATCAGAATTCATTTGAATGGCAAGGTTCTCAACTCTTGAGAAGTCTGGGTCATTTGACAACCGTGAGACTTCTGGTACCATTGCTGCGGGAAGCTGAAAGTGGGCTTCTAGGTCTCTAGTCACTTCGTCATTCTCAGCTTCATATTTCCGACGAAACGTCTCGAGTGTGATGAAGAGTGTATCTATCTCGAAATTAAAGTACGTATGTGGGAGTGAGACTGAGCCAGGTCCTTCGATGGCACCAGAGCATTGGAATACTCGCTGGTACCACTTCGATGCGACATTATGCGACTCACTACACGCGAGTAGGAGCGCTGGGATTGAAGTCTTTGATTTAAAGCCCCATAGCTTGTTGTATCTGACCAAAGCCCCGTCATTCTTCTCTGTGTTGTCAGGATGATCCGGATTCTGAGCAACTCGAGCCAAGTTCCATTCTTCTCTGACCGCGGATCTTTCCATTTGATTGATTTCAACAATTCGAGCAACTGGCTTGATTAAATCCCAGATCATAAGGCGGAGCTCGAGTGGAAGTTTTGGAAAGGGTGTAAACGTTTTTCCGATTTCGGTAGACATCGTGAGAATTTCTGGAAGGTGAGTTGATGACTCGATGAGGTTGATACTTATGACGGTAAGATATGAGGATTAGATGTAGAAGGAACGGAATATTGGTGAAAAGGAGAGACAATTATATGTTCAAAGAAAAATGTAGTGTACGACGGAGCCGCATATCATATCACATCACTATATCCCGCATGAATTGCGCGCTAGCATGATACCGATCACTTCTGAAGATCTCATGGCCGTAGGCTGTTGCATCAAGACAGTAGATGTGAACATGCGAACCGTATGAACCGCATGGGCCGTAGCGACCTCAGAATATTGGGTTTCTTATGTATTGCATTACCCACAGCCCAGTCAGAATCAACCAGAACAGAACATGGTCATGATATGGATGAAAGCGCTTATCGTGATCAAAGCAGACCTGCAAAATTAATTCCACACTTGCCTGCAGCTAATGTTTAGCCTTTTGCCCTTCATAAAACCCCTCCATCTTTCATACTCTTTCGGCTCTTTTCCTTCTTCCGTAGATCCTACGGGCCATGTTTCCAAACAAGGAGGACAGGTGCCTGCCATAATCTTGGGCATGGCATGCCAAGCCCATCTCGTCTCTCCCCCCAATTGTATCACATCACCACTTCTGACCCGTATACAAATCAAATCCGGTTCCCTGTTATCTATATGTTCCTCTCCTTTTCTTACGTCCCTACCAATAACAAATAGCCCATCGCATCCGAGCGTGAAGCTCGCTAGGCCTCTCTCACATTCCTCGGAAACATCTCTATGCACCGGCATGAAATCTTTAGTCGCGTACAACAGGACAATTGCTGATTCAGGAGTAAAGTCATTCTGGAATAGTGTGGTAATAAGACGAGAAACATCAGCTGGGAATGGAGTTGGAGACGATGATAGGTAAGCTCGGGTATTCCAGTCGTATTGACAGCCGAGAGTTAGCCATCGGAATTTCTTTTGAAGAGCTTGTGCAGTATTAAGTGGTTTATGTTTCGAATTTGGATCTTTGGGAGCAAAGACTTGGTTTTTGGCTTGGTAGGGATAGGTGAAGAAGGAAGAGTCAGGTGGAGGGTAGGGTATATCATAATCATCGTGAAAATTCGTTTTGTGCAGAGGGTTTGACAGCTCACGATGGAGCAGTCGAGATACAAATAAAGACTGAGTTTCGGGTGGAAGAAGTGCAGGAAATAATCTCAATCCTGTATAAAATTTAGCTAATTGTCTTTTTCACAAGTGCTTGAGTCGAGCATACCCGGGAATCCGCTATGGCCATAGATAGTACATGCTGCAGGATGGCCAGAATTATATTCTGCTTCAATATTCATGAATTCCTTCTGAGCTTTAGCAATTAATTCCGAGGGAACTATACCCACTGGACTCATCTTCTGCTGCTTGGGAGTCAAGCCACGAGTGAAATCCACGATTTCGAGATCATTGTTCACTGCCGCATCACTCATTCTCTTATACTTTTTGTAGCCATCACGTATCGCCCGTGGAGGTTTAGCATGTGCATCATGACCGTGGTGGCCCTACTAGATTGTTAGAGTCATCGAATAATTTCCAGGCCAGACCTACATGACTTGAACCATCCATAGTCACGTGCGGAGTAGTCCTTTCCCTCGATCGGTACAGCTGGCCACTACAAGTCTTGCTCTTGCTAAATGTGCCTATTTTCAAGCTATTTCTTGCTGGAGTGACTCTTCGACAAATATTCATAGACTGTTTGCTGTTTGTTGTTCTGATATGTGTTTGTTCTACAGTAGAACCTGGTTATACCGATATTGGATATACCAATATCCTGGCTATACCGATGATTTTTTCGAATACACTACTTTTAAAGTGATTATACCAATATTCCTTATATATACTATATACCAATAAACTTTTTATCAATATCAATATAATAAGGTTTATTTTGGTAGTAAAATTGCTCGGCAAAATCCGAAATCTTATAATCATATAAAAAAATTGAAAACCACATAGGGAAATATAATACTTAAGTTGTTATAGCTACACTAAATCGATTATGTGTATATCTGGATATACCAATAACCTAGATATACCGATATTGATTGGTCGAATTTTTCGTATTGGTATAACCAGGTTCTACTGTATATCGTAGGGGAAAAAAACTTTGATATTCCCACAGCGGATGGCGCAGCCGGTGCGGCCGCTAGCCTCAAGCTAAACCATCAAAGGTAAGGGGTTTCTCAAACAATTCACCTCAGTCTTTCACTGTCCTCCTCGTTGTCTCCATCAAGTGCATCAGCACCTTGCGATTGCAGACTTCAACTGAACCTTCCATCCAGGCGATTGAACACTTGAAGCCCTGTAAATGGATATGTTGCATTGAGCTTGACAAGAACAATTACTTCTATCAGGATATACCACCTCTCTCCTCAATAAAGTCAAGGACGTATTGAAACAATATCGGCGATATGTTCATCTGGTATGGTCTACATACATAGATGTCTCAATTGTTTGTTAATCCATCCAATTTACATCTTGGAGCTAAATCGCGACAAGTGTGGCCCATAGAGGAGGAGCACTCGAGAATAGGTCACATATATTGATGCTGTAAAGAAAACTGGCGCGATTGTCACACAGATCAGGTATCTGTTTGAACATCAGCCAGGTGCGCCCTGCGGTGAAAACATGGAGACGCACATCAAGAATGGATTTGAAGCAAAAGGATCATAATGCATCTGCACTCTGCCAAGATAGCCAATTATTTCGAGGATCGGCCTGCTGAGAATGCAGCAGGAAAAACTCCATGCGTTCCAACGCCATAGCTGGATGATGTGAATAATGAAGAGAGCAGCAAATATACCAAGGTAAAATAGATTTCCGAACAAAGTAGGCTGGTAATGCACCTCCCATATTCAAGGGGGCAAGTCCCGAGCTTACCCACATCTGCAACAGGCATATCGAGTTGGCTTTGGAGCCTTTGTATGGGGCGTTGTGACTGGCAGGTGTTCTTCAACTTCTGGTCAAGAAAGCCAAATGAGAAACGCAAAGATGGTGTTTATATCTTCTAGAGGTCGATTGAAACATCGAAAGTAGGAGGTTGTTATATATAATTCACCACGATTTGGGAATATCTAGGGAGCTGTTTCTGTGAATCTTGTACTACCGAGTCTGGATACGAACAAATTTGATGTATAAGATTGCAAAATCCTTTGGTCGTGAGTGCTTCGGAGACTATACACGAATTGAAAATACTGATTGTAACTGGGAATCAGAGGCTATTGCGTTATTCTATCCCAAAATCAATGATTTGTTGACATACGACAGGGTCCTTACGTGCAACATTAGATTAGTGATATGCGACGTAACGCACCTCAAACTTCAACGAAAAGTTATCCTCGCGAATTATCATTCTCTATATTCCAAGATATGCGATTGGAATTTGAAGGATCACGATCACATTATGGATGAGAGAAAACTACTTGGCACATATGTGACTATTGTGAACGCAACGTATATTTTTATTGTTTTGCGGTACACATTGACGCTAGGATATATCTCGCGCCAAAAAAAAAAAGGGGGGCGCAAATAGCTTACTGGGTACGTAAGTTGGAAGTATCCTCCAAAAGCCGAACGACCCAGTCTCATCCTAACCCTTTGCAATAATGCACAAGCACAGCGACTTGATCACATTCTCCCATTCCCCTGCATCAGCTCAAACCATCCTTAGTCAAGTCTCACCCCAACGACCAGCATCATTACGACCCATAGCATCCCTTTTTCTGCAAGATACCCTAAGATACTACACAGCCACCGGCACCATCGTTCTTCTCTTTCTTCTTTGCTTTCTCCTTTTTCTTCTCACAGCTCTTGCATTTATCGTCCTTCTTGGGTTTAGACACGTCGGTCTTGATCATGCCAGCTTTTGGGTGGCTCAAAACTTTATCATTGACTTTATATCCCCAGTTCAGTGGGTTGGGGCCGCCCTTTCTCCGAATGAAGCCCATGACATTGCCGGATTTATCAGTTCGCCAATCTGCAGGCATCTTCGGTTGCTTGATAGTTTTTCTGTTTGATAATATTGGAGTTGGGTCAGGTTTGCTTGGCTCAATGTGATTCGTTGGTTTAGTTTTCTGAGGTTGTTCTCGTTTGATGTGAGTTGCTTTGATACTGAAATGATGGTGCAATCCTGCGTTTGTTGTTTGTATGTTCAGGTTCCTGTGGAGTTGTCTATTGTGGTGGATGATTTTTATATTCTGAATTATGTTCGAGAAGATCGCGAGGATTTATATGGGTATCTGAATCACTTCAAGTTCATACAATGTACAAGCTGCTGTCTGCCTTAGCCGGATAGCACAGTTGGCTGTAGCAGACTCCACTGTAGAGCACATTTGGGATCTGTGTCGTATGGTGTTTGATTCAGAAAGCCGTATACACAGCTTCACTCCATTCAACCGGAAGATATTGTTGTGAATGTGCAGTTTCAGTTAAGCAACTATGAATAATTATAGTCCGGAAGTTTGGAATTTCGTACGATACATTTTACCAATATCCCTTCTCTCCATATACTTTCTGATGCCGTCGAGATACCTCCAATAATCTTCTCATAGGTCAACCTTTAATCCTAACCGAATCCGTTTCATACATAACGTCCTCAAAAGAAACGGAATTCTTCCAAGTATCCAGGTTCAGGTGTGAGCCATATCCAAAGTCGGAGATTATTACGGTCCTCGTCATCAAATCATATCCCATTCCACTTGTAGAATTATCAATTCTGCACTCTCACTACACACAGCACATTTCTTCTAGATTCGTTCGAAGTCGAAAAGCAAGAGTCATCTTTCTTCGAGTTTTACAGACCAAGATGCGAAAAGGGTATGATTTATCGTGCGCAACATTATTTATTGAGTAATATCGAAACCTACCAGCTAAATCTTCAAGGTATATTCCAGTGCCGGAATTACATGATCACCTGGATTCTTTGCATGGCGCGAGACTGCTTCCACCTGAGAGTAGTAAATCTCCAAACATTCAAAGGACTATGGTGAGCTCGGGCTGCCTGGGAGTTAGTCTATAGCAGTACAAAATCTTGGAGGTCTTTTGAGATCGATATTGTTAGACTTTGATCACGATTCATAAAACGCTAGGGTAGATACAAGTTGTTCTTTTGCTTAAAGTTCGCCAGTAGTTGAATGCTCCACAGGAGTTGTTCTGAAATTCATAGAGATACTCGGCTTTCAACACGTTACAAAATCATAAGTCCACTTTCTAGTACCAGATTCATAATACTAGAGTGATGTATTTTGATAAGTTCAAAACCATGTATCATAAACTGTACCATGAACAAAGTCTTCCCATAGTCCGATTCACGAATTAGCATGTTACTTCTACACTCCATTGACCACAATTAAGTCCGGAGGATTCGGTTCCCTCAGCGTTCTTGCTCCGGTCTTCTCTTCCTCTTCCTCGAAAAAGGTGCTTCTTTTGCCGAAGATTCCTCGCCATCTATGATAGCTTCCCCCTCAGGTTCTTCTTCCTCGTCTTGTCCTTCCCCTTCCTCCCCTTCCCCTCCTTCCTCGGCAAACTCATTGTTGTTCTCTTGACGGCTCGGATCAACAGATGGCCGAGGCATTTGCCACTCATATGTATTTTTGTGTGCAAGATCATGATGTTTCTTGACACCTTGTTTACCTCTAAATCTGAGCTCGCAGCTGGGACATGCATACGCCATCGTGCCATACTTTTGCGCGACCGACTTAAGATTGTTGGTTGTCTTGCTCCATTTGCTGAACTCTTTGAAAGGCTTAGCATTGGTTGATTCGAGCGGATCCAAATGCGCAAATGTTGACCCAATAGCTTCGGTAGATACCCACTTGGTTTCCGTTTTTTTACTGCCGTCAAACCACTTCATCGACAGAACAGCCTCGCATTTGTTCGTGTATTGAGTATACCACTCGCTTCCCGCTTCGTTGCCATCTAGGACAGCCTGGATGCGAGCAATTCTTGGACTCATAGTGACTCCGTTCTCCTCCCAGCTCCACAGCTGCACAAACGATTCTGCCGAGGGCATCTTCAAAACCGGATTAATGCGGTGCATCATCACTTTTTCATAAGCTTCTAATCTTGCCAAGAACTCCATTTGATTTCTGCGAGTTCCGAAAGCCGCGATTGCTACCGGATGTGCTTCTGGTAGACTGCTGCGAAGCCCATCGATATTCTGGAGAATTATCGGCGTTGAGCGACGGATCAGAGCAGGTGTTCCGCGCATGATTGGCCTTTTTGGGTAACACACCGCCACTAATCTATTATGATGGTATAGCATGGGATCCATGTTTTGGGTATTGTCTGGCAGGTATACGTACGGCGCACGCTGAGATTGGTCCATGGTAACTGGCCCCAAACTAATGTGAGGATGAACCGCCTTGAATACCAATGCAGTCATTGGTCCCATGGTCGCATATATGCGCAGCGAAGATATAAATGTTCGACCAGGCCAGTATCCCTCTGGTATATGCGATAATACTAATAACACGGTCCACAGTGCCGAGTCGTCGTGTCCATCGATATGGAGGGCGCCAAAATCACCAAGGCTCATTTCTAGAGATGCTATATCAGCGCCCGAGTAATTGTACTGGACGGTTGCTGATAATGGTTAGCAATTTGCATAGAAGTAGATGGAAGATTTGTACTTACAGAAGAACTTGTTGTCCTCATGCCCGAATGTCACAGGAACAGTAGACTCTGCCTGTCTGGCAAGTCGATCCAACACTTCTTTCGGCGCGCAGTTTGCTAGCAAATGGCCAGCGGCTATTGCAATAAGCTGGTTTAGTCTTCCAGTCGATTCAGGATTTTTAATCACCGCTGATGTCACCTGAGCTGCACAAATAGAGTCCTGTTGTTGTGTAATTGTGAAGCCTTGGACGTGCGATCTTTTTATAACATTCTTATTTTTAGAGCCACCGATCAGTCGCTGCTCGAATTCAGACACATCGCTTCGGCGGTCTGGACCTGTATTCCTTCGGTGGGCTATCTTGCGCGCCTCCTTCATGGCTTCGTATGCGGGTGTGATGTCTTTGACATTTTGCTCGCCGAAAAATTGCGCAGTAAACACCGGATCATCATCCTCAGGTCCTGATGCAATGTAATATGGCTGACCAAAAAACATTTCATGGCACTGGATGGCATCATCTTCCTCCTTGCTTGTATGACCTGCGACTTTGAGTAACTCTGGGACTTCCGAGTTCTTGATGATGGCCAATTGTTGATTGACTGGACCGGTAGATGTATCAAAGTTGGGTAAGATCAAATATCCATCCTTTCTTCCCTTGTTGTTTGGAACAGGCAGCTGATAATTAAAGCGCGGCCTTGATATAGCCTCTGCGGCCTGCGAGGAATTGGAGGAAGACATGTTTGTGGTTTCCTCGGGGAATTGCTTGGTTGTTTTTTTGTCAGACTCTCCACAACAAGTTCGAGTAATTGCTTTCCTTGTGACAAGAAAAGTTATTTGTGAAGTGGAAAAAGTTGTTCCAAAGTTAATAAACAGAATATAATAGTTCGAAGTGCACTTTGTATATCAAATTGTGTAGTGAGTTTAATGACAGATTGTTTAATGTTGTAGGTTGAAAGGGATTGCATCAACTTCGAAGGTTCAGAAGCTTAAGTACCTGTTTTTCTTGTGGATAATCCTTGATATCTTCAAATCTACAAAAGTGACGAAAGATAGGCTCGGTAACGACTACAGTACCCTCATAGCCATTCCCGCTCCGAGAAAAAGATAATTCTATTCATGAAAGTGAAAATAAGAGATATTTGTATAGCCTGTGTTAGGCAAGGAGTATATATATAAAGATATTAAGGTAGTGAAAAAAAGCATATTATAGAGTGTATCTTATGGTCACAATGTGTCCTAATGGTTTTTAGTACTGCAGTTGATATGCTAGTGACATGGTTTTATTGAATCACTCCTAACAAAATGGGGGATGCCAGAGATATCTCGGGTCATCTCGAGCAGAGACAAGCCATCCTAAAATAGAAAATAATTCACCAGGTAAAGTGAATTGACTTTGAATGGTATATTTCCACCCATGATATATTCAATTAATTCAATATTTGAAAAAACAAGACCTTTAGTACAGCTATTAGACAAGATAGTTAGTAGATCTATGGAATTATGTGAAGTGTGTGGATTCAATTTCCATGCAGAAGCTCAATATGCTTTGTCTGCTTTAACTAAATTACTGAAGTTAGAACTAAGAGCGATAATATGTTATATATTAAATTTATTCATGTCTATAAATTCTAGTCTCAAGGAATAAAACAACAATTTTGACAGACAGCTTCAAGTGTGTGGTATGTAGAGGAGAAGACTAGATATTATATAAGAAGAAAGTAGAGACGGAAAAAGTTAAAATCTTCTTATGAAGTATCAAATAACAATCTTGCAATAAACAAGAACCAGAGTTTTCAAGAGTTGAAACTGCAGACATTGCATTGATTGATTTAGTTTGCAGGGCAACAAATTTGTTTCACTTGTACAGAAAACCATCTTTCAGACATCTTTGCTAGAGGAACAAGCAGGCAAACAAAAGAATGAAAACTCTGGAAAAGAGAGTGGATTGTACCAGCTCAAGGATCAGTTGCTCTGCCAACAATGGACTTATATCATTCTAATACTCATCTGTCCCAACTACTTTGAACATTTAAAACTCTCAGTCCAGGATTAGGACTATGTCTATCGACCCTCAAAATACAAGAATCCTATGGACAATACTTGTGAAAAGTGATCAAGTAGGAATCAAACATCTATGGTATCAATCCATTGTGCATTTGCCAAAAACGATACAAATTCAAAGTATCTTCATGATTCTGGATGTAATGTAGGTAAGAGCAAACAGAATATAATCGGGAAAAATCTGGCTTGTTAATCTATATAAATTGTCAACAATGACAAAGCCAATATTGTTTTTGGTGACACTAGATTAGAATCTCTACATCTAGGTTAATATTCACTCATTTTGATTTGTACATATTACTTTTTGAGAAGTTTTATCATTCGTACCAGTATCTTGTATCTATCTAGAGTGATATAACTCTTCTATAGTCCCCGGAAACTAACTAAACAGTGAATTATTTCAATTGTAGTATCTCTATGCCCCAACTATCTCCATAGAGACAACCCCCATATCTTAGTTCGATGCAATCAGTTCTTAACATCCCTTTTCCAGCTGCCTCTCAAGATCATATCCCATTATTTATTCAGTTGGTCTTTCTTCGCTTCCCTTCCTTGTCTTGCTCGACGACCTCCTGATCTTCTTGTCCACGCTTCTTCACAACTCAAGATGATGGTCCCGTCCTAGTATTTGTATAGACAGCCCCGTACTGTGTCCCCTCAGCCCGATGCATTTCCTCAAGTCGTGCCGCAAAAGACTGCAACTGTTGGCCCTGGACAAATCTGATGAGTTCAGGCGGTGGCGCCGACTTGGTTTTCAACTCGTCATAAAAATCCACGATATTTCGAGCCAGTATCACAGCAGGCCATGTATCGTTGAGTTGGGAGTCTGCAGACAGGTAATCATGCGCAGACTGGTAGCTTTGTTGTATAAGGGGCCAGATACGATAGGTTGATGGTGCATATTGATCAGCGTCAAAAACTTGCTCAATTGTGAAGAATGCAACTGGAAATCCCAGAATCCGGACACCGGGAGACATATCTCTCAATAACTGGAGTCGCTCCTCGAATAACAGGCCGTAGAGATCTTGACGCTGAGAGAGCACATTGAGAAATGCCCAAGACTGTAAGCAGATAGTATCAAACCGATTTTCTTGTGTCATGTTTTGGATTGTAGCGGCTACCTGGTCTAGCAACATACTTTTCCGGATGAGCTCGCAATATCCGAATGAGGTGCTGGAATTTTGTGGAATCTGATCGATCAGAATGTCCAGGGCTTTTACGACCGCCACATCAAGAGGATTGTTGGTTCGGGGGTATGGAGCTCCTTTACGGTGCTGAACAATGGCATCGTCGACAGCGCACAAAGCATGCCAGATAACACGATAGACGGCGTAAGAGCAGCAATTTTCATGGGGAGAATTCTCGCAGCCCATGCAGTTTTCCCTGTTACATTCTGGACATCGGACGATCTGTGGATGTGTGTTCTCATTTGGGATTTGGAGAGACCGTGGTGGAGTGCGTTTATACCCAGGAACCCACAAAGACACGCGTGAGTAGTCGAAAGTGATGCCGCACTGTCGGCAGTTGATGAAATTGCTTCCGCGAGTCTCCTCGCGCTCAAGTCTTATCATTGGGGGCTCATAATCTTCAATCATGTCCTGGCTATCATTATAATCTTCCTCTGTGTCATCAAATGATACCTGCATAACTGTTAGCAAGAGCACTATAGTGTTTTTACCACCAAGAACAAAAACTTACAGTTTCAGAATCCATGCTAGAATCAACTTCAGTTTCGTCAAAATAGCCTTCTGGACGGGCTAGCGGATATTGAAGTTGCATTTTAGGGTTCTCCAAAGCTTCAGGGTTCTTCAGATGGAATGGAAGTGTCCATGAAAGCCCCGGAGCCCGAACCGCTGGCGACGTAGACTGGGAGTCGAAGCTCATGTTACCAGTGAAAAGGGATTTTTCTGAGTCTTCCGAATAGCAAATTCCATTTGAGTAGCTCATAGTCGCGTGTTTTATATGGTCTTGGAGGTAGATGTTCTTGTTTTGGGAAAGGTGAAATGAAGATGTCAAATGGTATTCGTTGATGGAGTGGTCTTGCGATTTCGTCTGATTTGATTGGTTTGAAGAAGAAATGTTCCGCCGG
This sequence comes from Sclerotinia spermophila, assembly GCA_038090695.1. Taxonomy (NCBI): domain Eukaryota; kingdom Fungi; phylum Ascomycota; class Leotiomycetes; order Helotiales; family Sclerotiniaceae; genus Sclerotinia; species Sclerotinia spermophila. The sequence continues at coordinate 60,586 of JBBMOJ010000086.1, forward strand.
AAGAATAAGGGAGAAAAAGAGCGTGGAAATTGTCTAGATTAAGTAGCAATGGAAGTATCTACGGTGTTGTCGCTGCCGTTGCTAATGGCTGTATCATTCCAGGTTACCAAGTTCAGCAGAGACTACTCTGTGTTCTTGAAATTGCGCTCTTACATACGGCTCTCAATTGATAAGCTTAGATGAGTCTATGTATCTTGATTTTGACTATAGCACTGTAAAAATGGCAAGATTTCCCTTAAGCGACGATTTCGGTAAAAGTTAGTTCTTCATTTTGTCATTTCGTCGCGCGTACGGCAAAACCGTGCTCGCAAAACAATCAGCAAAAGCGGTACCTTAGACTTTGATAATGTAATCGTCCACCCATAGAACCGTACCGAACTGATAGTCTCCCTGTTGAAGCTGTATCTCTAACGAATCGCATGACTAATTGTGATGCGCGACATCTTGCTAGTTCAAAGTACAGTAGTGACCGTACCTAGCTTCAGGTTTTTTGTGATAGCATAATCGCAGCATATTATGCAAAGATCTCTGCTAGTAAGATCCTCAGGTTGTCGTCTCTACTTGAGTTATCAAAACCAATGTCTGAAATCAGCGGGGTTGAAGGCTATGAGCGAAGCGGGACATGGACAAGGGGCTAGCTAGCAGCAAAATTAACATGTGATGCTCTGGGTTCCAACAATATATCGGGGTTAATCTTGACGAGATGGTTGAGTGATGTACTTGAGTTGTCATTCAAGCAGAAAAGAATCGCCATGGGTGAGATCCATGGTTCTGTTTTGATACATCTTAGACTGAAGCAAGAGATTGTTCATGTACATTTGCACTTCATTTGAAGTTCTCATGATACATGAACATCTATTGGCACACTCATTCACTTAGATGGTAGCCATCAATTTTTCCCTTCATTTCCGTGACTACGGTGAAGCCGCAAGAGCATGATTAACCTTCATGTTTACTTTCAATATCAAAATGGACTCAACAAGAAAGGTAATTCTTACCTACTACATGCACTGGCAAACTCAACATCCACCAAAAATATGGGAGCTCCTAGAGAGTTCACACACGCAGATATAAACAGACACACGAAGAGATATTATTTACTCGTAGTCTCCCCGATATGTCTACAAGATGTATCTAAACCCTCTGTTGTCAATTTCCGTCATATCCATCATACCCTTCTCCACCGCCTCTCTTTCTTCTTTCTCGCTCACTTCTCCTCGCGCCGCTTGCTCTGCATCTCTTTTCTTATTGCTTGAATACATGTAAATATACAATACAACAACCATTGCTAATTTGACCGCGTAGCCCACTAACATCGCTATGTATGCTGAGTGATATCCGGCTTTGGTCTGTTAGTTCATCGGTGCACGATACAAGAAGAAAAAAAAGAAGACAAGAGAGGATCAGGGAAGGAGAAAAGGCACACTCACGAGCTTCACTACTAATAAAAGTCTGCGGCCCAATGATATTTCCCACGCAATACCCCGTAAACAGCACCGCAGCCGTCAACTGTTTCTTCGTATATCCCGCAATATTACTACTCACCATCGTGAGACTCATACTAAATCCCAATCCCTGAAAATAGCATAACCACAATGCTACTAATCTCCCCCATTTATTACTACTTGGAAGACCAACCAATAACCCCGCACCGAGAATGCATATCACGTTCGCGACAATCATAGTAATACATCTTGAATTCCGGGGAAATTTGGTGCATATATATCCACCCGCCATGAGCGCGAGAAATTGTACTGCTCCGCCTGGAATTTGTAGATACTGTGTACCGAGGGTATCAAAGCCGAATGTTCCGACAATGATAGATGTGAAAGATGTAATAGCAGAATTGGGAACCTGTGCACCAACAGCCATGACGAATAGAATCCAGGTTTTTGGATCCTTAAGTGTTTGCCATGCTTGATAGGTTTGGAAATGATGGTTTTTTACTCCTTGACGATTAGATGCTACGCGAGAAACAGCGATGATACGCTCGTGGGGCGTGAGAAATCTGGCCGTCGAAGGGAGATCCGGGAGGAAGATGAAGGAGATTATACCCCAGAAGATGGAGATGGCTCCGAAGATTAGGAAAACATACATCCATTTTGGGAGTCCGGCGGTGATGTGTCCGATAGCGTAACCGAGGAGACCTCCAAACATGGTTGCAATCCCGTTGGTGCAGTAGTAGATTTCCAGGCGGAGAGGCTGCTCGGCGGAAGTGTACCACATGGACATTAGGAGGACGAAACCGGGGTTTATGGTCGCTTCGACGGCGCCGAGGAGGAATCGATTGGTTGCTATTCCGTCGAAAGAGACGCACGCTGGAGTTGTGATGAGGATTACTCCCCATGCGATAGTGGTGAGGGAGAGAAATTTCCCGATGGGAAGACGTTGGAGAAAATATCCTGATGGAAATTGAAAGAATAGGTAGCCGAAATAGAAGATTGAGCTATGTGCATTGTTAGAATGACCCAAAGGTACGATGGAGGAACATTGCATAGCGATGCTCTCACCTTAGCCAGGAGTACTGTTGTCCAACCAGATGCGTACCCTTTTGCAATCCATACACACTTGAGAAGTTGATAGAATTCTTGTCTAGATATTGCAACATATATGTGATGAAAAGAATGGGCATAAGCCGTATATCAATCTTTCGAAGCACTCTCTTAGCCTCTTGGGGATCAACTTCAATATCCCTAGCATTTTGAAACAATGCATAGTTATCATCCAGTTGTTTTGAAGCAGCTGGAGATGTATGGTTCACGGCTTCAATTGCAGATTGTGTAGGAGAAGACGTCACATGTTTCTCGTTATCAATTGAAGCTGCCATTTTTGATATTGATATATTGCAAGTACAAACTCCAGCAAATCATTCTCCCGGATTTTAAGACTTTAAAGAACAACTCCTGAAGAGACTTAACAGTGGAAGAATTCAACAGAAAACTACTCGTATTGTTGATAAGATCCACCTCCAAACCCCCAATATTCGTACTCTATATCCACAGCATTTCATGGCCAAATACCCAGTTTCCTCCCTCACTTGAGATTGGGAACCAACCACCCCCCACCATATTCAGAACTTCATCATTTAAGATGAAGCAGAGAGACCGAATACTGCATCGATTAATGCGAATTAGAGATCGCTTTACGGCTTCTCTTTGGACGAAGAAGATGGTGTGACATGGAAATTACCTAATCTGGCACATGTCGTGATAATTAGTTTGGTTGCGCGATTAGAAAAACATCATACAGGTATGTACTTGATCAAACCCACGCGCGCGAGAAGGGACAATGATGTATGAAGTATTTGATCTAAGCAGGCTTCATGACAGAACTTGCGATATAAAAATGATTCCACGACTCAAGAGCTTCAAGCAGACCATGTAACCTCAAACCACTTGTACGATGTAAACCACACAATATAATCATAAATCACGTGGTCACCACGATCCCGACAATTCATACCCAGCATGTCTCCAGTCATCGTAACACAACCCGAATTTCTTCATTTCTGGACCCAAAAGAAGGGACCGCCCATGAAAGAAAAGAATAAGGAGAAGAAATATCTTCGTCATATGTCACCGTACCCCCAGAAGAGAGAAAGAAAAAAAGGAAACCCCAGAAACGCTTTTTCATTTCCAGGTCCCCATGAAAGCCGGCAAGCAAGTAAATTCGACAACCCCCCAGCCCAGCAGCCCAGCAGCCCAGTCGCCGATTCACCCCATCCCACCAAACGGCTTCCTGCATCCCGCTCTCGATAAATAACATGTGCTGTAACTTCACAACATAAGGAGGGTGAGTAAGTGCGACTGTACCAGAATTTGGGGTTACCGATTACTCTACTGGATTTCCACTACATTTCACTACATTTCTATTGCATTTTGCATTTCGAGTGCATTTCATTTCTTGATCTGTGCTGCGTGTGCGTGTCTCCATCTGATCTTATTAGCTTTGGATTTCATACATGTCTGTCCCAAAGAACGAGATTGATTCCAGATATGTTAACGAGGTTCCAAGTAACGGATTTCAAGGTCTTATTTTTAGAGGATTTTCCTGATTATCTCATGCTTGCATTCGATATGCTGATAGTAGCTAACACGACATTCCTATTGCATATTTTGTATTCTTCTTTCATCAGCGTGCAGTAGGTGTGCTTCACCGATAATTTTTCTCATTACATCTATCATCTTATTCTACGTGTATATCCAAATGATTGTGTGGTTTATTTGCTTGATATTTTTTTGATTGATTGATCGATCGATCGAAAGATAACTATTGGCAGCCTTTACGAGGAAGATATTCTACCTTATACCCAAAGCGGTGAAGGATGCGAAAGGTATGTGTGATACGAATTCATGATTTGTGATTTGTAGATAGCTTTGTCCTCGTTTGATGATATGAATGATAATTACCAACAATTCGGAAGACTTGGAGAGATTGGATGCAGTAAGAGGGACCACTGCATCTCAAACTCGTTGCATTAGCAGTTTCCAAAACACGGTCAACGGAATGACTTTTTGTTGTTTGAGTTTGTTTCTGGTTGAATTTACTTTTTTCCTGTCAAGCTAGAGTTACCCGTATCTTTTCCCCAGCCAGTAGTCCTTCTGCTGCAATACCTACCCTCCGTACTCTCGTAAAGGGATATTATTTCCAATTTTCTGAATGGTTTGTATCTATCAAATTATATATTGTGGCTTGCTCGGTCCTGCGGGTCACGAATCCTTCCGTGTCAGCACATGCATGCTGCAGGAGAAAAAGGGAAGGCAGAGTAGGATTTCATTGCGCTGCGCACTATTCTCATTCTTTTGCCCAGTTGCTCATTCATCCCACTGTCCGGGGACCGCAAAGCTGAGAAAGAGAAGGGGAAAATATCTCATGCGGAGGAGAGGCACAGCACGTGGCGTAATCCTTTTAGGCTTGGGCAGCTGCGATATTGGGACTGCGATACGGCAATGAGGGTGTGGCGATTCGGCGATACGTAGCGTGTGTGGTATGGCTATTCATGTCGAGTACCAGTGACTGTACTTTACTGTACAGAAACGCGATAAGCTGCAGCCAGGATGGTGTTACCTTTGATCATATTGATATCGTAATACGTATATATCGGCATCATCTATTTTCAGCAAAAGATGCTATTAGGAGATGCTCATTCGCTCAAGTCGTTTCATCGCAGGAACGACATATAAGGCTGTACTTGTGTTTCATTGGTGCGCGGAAGTTGGCCGTTGCCGTATGGAGTGTCAGATCATGTGAGTTTACATTGCTGCTTTTCCAGTTTTCTATTCAGTTTGAACCAGTAGGATCGATTACCCGGATGTCTCGGAGCAACTCTCGACGTGGCAGTGTATTTCCTTATTCAAAGGAAATGTATCGATGAATGGCCGTAAGAACTATCACTAGAATGGTATCAATTTAATTCATCGTTTTAATCGTTTTTTTCTGATAATGTCCCGTGTGGATTACAGCTTTATGCATGAAGCATTGGAATTAGATTAATAAATAACTTGTTTACCGGATCAGGCGTAACTGCCGCCTTGTGACTCTGTAGGTAGCTGCTGTAGACAAAACATATCGCAAAAAAGATAGGTCTAGAACTATTGTATGTGGGAATCTATGTGTGGGGGTGGAAATTCAGAGAGTGCTCAAAATTGTGCCCCGTTTGTTGCTCTGTAAGTATATTTGATTATCACTGTAGATAGGGAAATGGTGGAATCTTATTTCCAATACCGTGGCAGTTCATTGGAGCACCGATGAGAGGTGAAGATTAGTATCTTAGAGATGGAGCGGGTAAGATATCAAAGTATGCATCAAGGGCTCTCGTAAGTTTTTCCGTGATGCCTAAGAGTTACATTCGGATCAGCTTCCCCCTCGAGCGAATGTCTAGGGTTCAGTGTCGGAATATCTCAAATGCCCTACGTAAAACATGGTAGGGTAGGATTGAGGGAAAAGCCATTGACGATGTCTTCAATCTTGGATAAGTTACGTGTCCGTAAGTGAGGATTCATGCCGCAAATCATACGGACGTTGAGATTAGTTTGGGCCGTCTCGAGGGGCGTTCTACTTTAGGCTTTTTCAAAACGTCGTCAGATTCTTCTCTTGGGTTTCGCGACGTATTCCCGGATCTGTCGCTGATCACAATCTATTTGCTCTTGTGCTCTTGTGGAGTTTGGGTCGAAAGACTCGAAACGATTATCCCGCAACTTGGAAATAGAGCTGTTTGATCTTCAGTCAATCTATTAACCATTTCCAAAACACCAAAAATAGCTCGTGTTCAGACGTGTTCCAACTTACTCGTATGTTCTACGGCTAAAATTACTAATGCAGTATGATAAGATGTTTCTCAATGGCCATACTCTATTAAGGTATACTCCGTTTGATAAGTCATCGTGTTGCTCATCTCGGTCCATCTTTTATCAGAGATTGAAGGACTTCGGAAGCACTAATAAGTAAGAGAATGAAAGACGACATGTTGCAAATAATATGTCGAGTAATGCATTGATGTAACCAAGAGTCTATTCGCCACGGGACTTGTCATAAAAACATATTTTTTAACCTAATTACTCGGCTCTCGTGGTGACCCGACTTGTCGTTTTGAACGGCTAGATACAGAATGTGTTCCCCGTGGCCTGGTAGTAGGTTACCTGTACTTGGAAGAAGTCCATATATCATTATCGTAACTGCAAACTTGATGGAAATTCACATGATTTTTGCTCGCTGTAAGGTACAAGTGTGTCCCATCATCCCATGCATATTGCCATGAGGTTGATATTGACATTTTTCCCATGTGGAGACTAATCCAAGTGCAAGCAAGCATTAATGTCGACAAGGAATTAACAAGCTGTCAAACAGGGCTGGTAGGGGGAAAATGAAAGTGTGCAACGGTTTGTTTTTGGTTGTCTTAACACGCATAACAGGGGATGGATTCAAGGGAAGTTTTCAGGGTGTTGTGGCGTCTTCCATCAGCAAGCCCAGCAGCTTTCCTCGATCCTTGTGATGATTTCCCATGCAAGCGCACAAACCAAATCGTCGTCTAATCATAGAAGGAGTAGGGATATGCAATGAGAATGGGCGTTGAAGAAATGACGGGATGTTTTCCTTTTTAGCAGGGACTTTTGCCGTTGAGCGTCGGGGAATGAGCGACTTTTTTGCTTGATTTCTCTCCTGCTATTGGTCCTGCTATTAATTGTCAAAACGTTGCTTCGTGTGATTACGTGCCACAAGGGCGCATATGACATATGCCTCGGTGGTATGATGGCATCGGACCTCAGTCCAAAAGCTCATTATTAATGGCTGATCATGAAAACGTTATCAGCGTAGTTGCGGCGATAATGTTTAGCATATCCGATAGAAAAGTATAAGCTGTAATAATGGTTGTGTAGAGGATGCTTGAAGACAGAGAACCAAGATCGCTGTCCCCCAAGAAGTGTATCGTGTGGCCCCCCTTCCCTCCCGCTCTGACATGTCATGTTGGCGTGAGATGACAATCCTCGAGGGGAACTCATTTTTACCGCGGTCTAATTCTCCGAGGCAGCAGGGCAGAAGGACAACGTGCAAGGCTTTTCATGGACCTTGAGGGTCTACAACCCCAACGCAGGCACCCCACGAATGGTTCACGATGCCGGTACTGAGCTCTTCAGCCTGGGAATTTACCATGGGTTGAAATAAACTTAATAGGTATCAAGATCCATCTTTCCAACGTCACTCGATGTGAGCCTCAAACATCTATCACTTGTGTCGTGTGGTTGATAACTATCATGAACAAGCGTTCAAACTTTCAAAATGCTAGTGAAGGAGGTAGAAGGAATTGTTCTACGCTGTCCGGCTAAAACGGTTATGACTAGGATATTGATTGGTCACGTAATTGGTCCGGAAACTGGAAGGCATCTCCACACGAACTTCAAAGAGAGCTTCCAAGAAGGGAAGAAAAGGAGATGTTGAAGTGGGTGCAAATGCGAGGGAAGATAGCAAGCGAAATGGAAATTAAATGGCCACTCTTATTGGTAGACGGCGAGTCCGATGTTTTGTGATAAAATTGCACTTCCCCTTCCCCTCTCATCATATCTTAACTTTCGGCATTTCAACGAGCGGGTGAGAACTAGACGTAGTAGCATGATTACTGTACCAGCTCACCGTCATTTGATATTCGCGGATAGATTTTCCGCTGATATCTTTTCCATTTGCATAATGGCCGAATTTAACAATGAATTAAAGTCTAGTCTCCCAACTTCTTAGGCATTGGAAAACTAACGGTCGAAGGATGCTAGCTTATTTGACTAACAATACATTAATCCTTTTCCAGTTCAAGTGATGTTTTAGTAAACTCTTAACCGGACTTAAGGTTTGAATGTAGAGTCAGCCAACCACCCACATGAAAAAATTGTAGAGATAAAATTGAATTTTTTTCCCACTGCCCAAGTTCTTTTCTTTGCTTTGCATCTTGATTTCCTACAAATTTACCTGAAAAGAGTAAACCGTCGGCACAACGAATCATCACATGCATTGAGCCGAATATATGTGATTTAATACATACGAAATATCATCATGAAACTCTTTTTCCAAAAGCTCCTCCTCACGAACCAAAACGGACCAAATGTTACCACAATATGCCAAGGACAGCAATTCCAACATTGTCATGCTATATCGTACCACTCTATCCACAACGATTTGCCTTTTTCAAATCACTGTGGGTGCTGATCACGTCTCTCGAATGACCGAATAGGGAATATGTCCGATGCAAAGTTGCGCGGCCTTTTGGTGGAAGAATCGAGCCGCTGGGCAATCAACATAATTGTTTCGGATGGTGATATTGTGGCTTTTTTGTAATTGGAGTATGCAGTTCACACTGGAACCGAACCGTTCGTTCGCTCGTTCATGCTTATTACTCATTTTATCTCGAGGAAGGGAAGTTCTGATGGTCGAGTGATCGAAATGTTTGGATTGATACTATTAGAAGTTTAGGCTCGTGGTTTGTGTCATGCACTCGTATGCTAACATGTACTTGGAAGAAAACTTTATCGAAAAGCCTTTCCACTGCGATTGTAATAGAGTAATAGATTTTCATCCAGAACATCCATTAATTGGATAAACTTTCTCAACTTGTCAAGAGCAACGGGGACTCGATTTCAAATTGATGGATTGTGACGGCATACTTTGATTTCAAGGATTCTTACCGTCTTTTCAGTCCTTGGGATCGTTTGAGTCTTGGTCGAGAGGACAAGTTAATTTGATATACCGCAGATAGTAGTGGTAACGCTAATTGGAAAGAGTAAGAAACTTAGAAATGGTTTGTAGCAGTTTATGAGCTTGTTGATGGCGAATTTCCCCTAATACTTTCTCTATTTTTTGATGTGTTATAATGCCAGATATGAATCTTCGTCCCTTTGCACTCACTGCATCTACTTCTTGACTTCTCTCTCGATTTCTATCCCCCCCCCCTTTGTGCAAACAATCACCTCCAAAGTTTATTCCTATCCATGATCCCGACAACTTGTATCTCCATTTTCGTTCAAGGTTGAAGCTGCAAACACTCCACAGCTTTACACTACTCTAGTGAAGCGGGCACTTCTTCTTCGTCTCTACAGAGTGTTCATCCCTACTTCTTCCCCTCAATTTCAGCCCTCTTTTCATTGAGCCCTGACCTTGCTGGCCTTATAGCTCTAAACCCAAATATCTGGACAGCATTCGATCATCCCAGTTTCTAAGGAAAAGCCCTGCACTGCACTGCACTTGTCATTTGTTGACAGCTACAACAACCTAGCTGTGTAAACCAAGCTTTTTTCTGCAATCGACGACAAGGGTATCCAGAACAAACGGGTGTAATTGCCATCCTTGCTCCCGCAGACATACATCGGCAGAAAAGTAAATCTCATTCGTCACCGCTTTTTGTTTCAAGAGAACATTGAAGCTATTCAGAACAGATTGATATTGAGAATTTGCTTTGTTGCAATTGTTGCAAGTTGTGGAATTGTATGTATTCAAACAAAATCTGAATTGTGAGTAATATTGGTCAATCACATTCGAATGCGAATATCTCAAAAGTTTTATAGTTTAAAAAACTAATGATATTTCCAGGACTTTGAGCGCCTACATCTACGTAGGTATGAAATTGTACGGACATTGAGTATATCTACCTAGTCGAATTCGTACCTTCCGTATTCTTAACGTAAGTTATCCGATTTGATATATCACTTCAAAACTCTTTAAACAAGCTTTTCCAATAGTACAGTAATAGTAATGGTAAGTAAACATATTCTAACTTACTACTACGATGAAGGTCGAAAGGAGTGAAGTGATTCCACTCCGTACTTCGACAAAGATATCCATAAATTTATTTATATACGGTCTCGGTCCTCGCCCTCGAACTCTCCACGTACAACAAACCACAGTCTTGTTCTATTGAAAAGGTGAGATTCAATTAAAATTTCCTTTTTTCCTACCGAGTCTCTGGAATCCTCTAAGTGAAGTGAATTTGATTTGTCGAACGCAGCCACATAAGGTAAGAAGCGCGTCGCGGGCACATACAGTTTTATTTATTTGGCGATTACTACCGGCAAACTTCTTGTATACCATCACCTCGACTTCGCGACATTTTCATCCTTGTGCAATGTGCTCAGGTTACAAAGGAGTCACCAGCCGTACAACTCATCAACGTGGTATCTCGTACAAAATAGAAGACGCGCCGTTTCGAACCATAGCGCAGAGGTGAATTTTCTTGACCGCAAGTTATCAAGAGTTCATTTCAACAAAAACAAACTCTTCAACAAAACACCTTTCCATCGAGATTTCTGCGATCGTTGGTACCATTTCTTTTCAGTCAGCTAGCTATCTGCATGCGAACTTTTCACACAAGCAAGTGCTAACCTTCTGTGTTACCCAGACTCGATCTCCCAAATATTCCCAAAGATTAAGATACCCCAGTCGACTACTACATACCCGCCCACGATCCTCAGCGGCAGCCATCCACCCCCGAGATACTCGACGAGCATAAACTGTAACCATTCATCTGGTACTTCGGCCTGCGTCTGCAAGGTCGGTTAGAGCTTTGATTTCATTGGGAATTTTCCAAAATATTATCGAACATATCGAGAATCGGAAATCGGAAGATCGAGAATACAAAAATAATAATTGGGAAAAGCTTAACGTGGGAACCATTTCACGGGGCGCATTGCATACACATCTACCTACATCCGCAATTAATTCCGTAAGTCGACTTCAATTCACCTTCAACCAAGGCACATTTCTATTCAAAGTACCACTCCTCATTGAATTCCCATCTTCCCATCGAACTCTTTTCAATCAATTTGAATCCCTTCTACCGCCACAAATCAATATTCAATATTTCATACGAGTAGCTATTTCAAGGAACAGTTTGCGATAAGGAATCCATCGACCGCTTATCGGTGAATGAGCAGGGCTTCCCTCTTTCAAAGGTATCATTTTACATGGAATAGCTTTCTAACTAAAATCATACAGTAATCAAGGAACCGACCATCCGCCCATCTACAACTTTACACTCCAGCCTTACATATTGGCCGGACATTCATAGGTACCTCGAGAACTCTTTCGATAGGAAATCCTTCAAGTGAGTGTTCTAGATTGATTTCTTTCACATTGTCTCCACCCCTAGATGTACTGTTATTGAATCACCACTGCGACGTGCTTCTCATCCTTGCCTCTCTCTCTCTCCACCACCACATATTTAGGCGAAGTGTCATCCGCTTGCAAGGCTTGATGCAGATGACCAGCTTTATGGCCCTTGTATGGGTTGCAACCTTTTCCATATTTCTAATCACGATGTTGAATCTGGTCGTCTCTTGTTTACCAATCGATCCACCCATGTTTTTATAATATATCTGTCCATCCCCTCGCTCCTAGAAGACCTGGTATTCTATCACGGCCACTTCTGTGCCTTGTTCTTCCGCTATCAGCCTCACTCATATTGTTGCGTCATTATCAGATTCAGAATCTGGTTCATCCGTACTTTGTATGGTGTTATATGCATCTTTATTCGCAGGGTTCGTGCTATCAGTACTCCATTGCACACAGCTAACATGAGAATCAGATCTTCATCGTCGAGTTCTACTATCCTACGTTCGCCGTCCATTAAAATTGTAAGTTCTAAACATAGTATTTTCATTCTCAATATCAAATCGTCTCTCCTGGAGCCCAGTGACTACCAGATGGATACGGTCTTCCGCGTACCCCAGAAAGCGGACCCTGCCAGGAAAATGTCTAAGTTGCGCCACCAAACCCTGCTCCGTTGAAATCCTCTACCCACACCGACGATCCTGGGACGGACACCGTCGGTTCGACCCATATCGTATTACAGAACAGGCTCATCAACTGCTCAAATGTATTTTGGGCTTCTATCGAATTATCTAATGCTCGCCAGCCTCGCCACATCCAAAGACTCTACTAGAACAGAAACCAATTTCATTTCATTCATACCCTGAACTGAGGTCGATGGAAACAAATTCTTGTACCCAGTTGTACTGCTCGTATCATCCTTTTCTATCTGTACCCTGTAGGGCTCATCACAGCCGGATCTACGTACTAGGGAATTGATAATGGGGCAAATTGAGACATTTCTGTTCTTTGCATAGCCTCGCACTACGGATACATTCTCTTTTGACGCTCGCATTAAATGGCATGAGACAATTTGAAATAGGATAAAAGCTAATATAGCATCTTTCTGGAGCAGTGATCTACACCATACACGGGGCTCGTTTCATATCCCACCCGTCGAACGCGTCAACAAACCTTCGAGACTTCAAACCGAATCGTCCGTTGCCTGTTTACTGTAAGTTGGACCCTTTCTCTCTATGCTGCCATCTTGCACCAAGCGCGGATGTTGCATGGCATGGCATGGCATGAATAGATTGCTATTCCTTGCTTTACATAACGTCCATTTGCTAGTATTATTTTTCAACGGCTGTTTTTAGGTGGCTGGTGTCTTATGTGGCTCAGGATCAGATCAAGTGCTAACTGAAATAGAGATTACTCGACAAAATGTCACATCGTCAGTATAAGGAAGAACCTGGCAATGCAGTAAACAACGAACACGTAAGTACACAATTGATTGCGACCTTGACATCTTATTGCGTATCCGACGATCGATCATATTAAAGTTAACATTATGCGCTGCCTTATTTCTCCCTCTTGATATTTTTCTAGATTTCGCAAGTTGCACTTCTTTGGCAAAGATTACAGGGAAGCCTCCTCGCTCATACTCTGTAGAAGTAAGCAAGGAAGTATGGCTTCCATAATTCTTCCAGAAGATAAATCTAGCTGGCCTCGAGTAAATTGTGGATTCGTAGGCTCGTTTCACAATGAACAAGGGATATCGTTTTCAGCTACCAAATCCCACGCGAAGGCGAAAAAGTTTAGTTGGTGGTTGGGTCTGTCTGTGTACATTATCTGCACGCCCTTTCAGCCATTCGCCTGACGGTTAAGATCAACAAAGACAAGGTGTTTTTGATCTCTGACCGATTATTTTGGACTGGTGGGTGGAACCAATTAACCCTTCATATTGATTGGATGTTTTATTTGAAATGAAAATTGTAATGTTGCGCACGTATGCAGCTAAAAGTTTATGTAGATCAAAAGATTGGTGTGTACAAGCGGCACCTGATGGATTTTGATTTTCTCTAGTATAATCATTTTATAAGCCTCTGGAGCCAATTCTGAAGGTGGGTGTATGATTGATTGGATGCGATGATTTGTCTTTTTCCGTCTCTCATATTGTATTGGTTCAAGTTGACCGATACAAAAACCATTATTAGAAGGAGATTATGAAAGCATAAGCAGCATATTCATACTAGGCTGCAGTAAATCTAAGGAGACTTTGATACTCCGTATAGTGGCTTGCCAAGGCTACAACGCCGCATCAACAACGGATGTGTCTTTTTTATGCTTCCTCTTCCTATTCCACCCTAAACCTTCTAGTAATATTCTGACACACGAACTAAGAAAGGAAAGTGTCTTTTAGCCTTTTAGCTTCCTACTCGTGAGTCGTAATCTCTTCTTATCACTCGGTAGTAAGATTTTATTATTTTCATTTCCCTCACGAAATTTGTGCATACTATACATAATAATCTCGCCTCATTCTCCTAAATGAGTCAAGTAGATTAGGTTTAGAAGATTATTATTATTTATTTTCGTATAGTACTTACTGCGCAAGTTCGTGTGGCTGGCCCCACTTTCAATTCGCAAGCTCAAGCCCAACTCCCTTTGAGAATGGATTAATTGCCTCCACTCATACACACACCGCTGTCTTGTCGGGGCCAAACAAACCGAACCTGGCCCGGACCATTTTTATTGCAATTTTTCTTTTTTTCCTTGTGCACTTTAAAAAAGATGTTGTAAACTGTAAACATCAATCCCCCCACCCCCTTGCCCCTTGATACTTTCTCTTCCCTCAAGATTCTATACCCTATCTGGTCTTAATACCTGGCAACGTCCGCGCACCTTTTTACACTTTCATGCGATATTACCCTTGTCACGTTTATACCATGCGTTGTCCTTGGTTCCACTGAATAACTTACATTTCCGTTCCCCTTGCCCTCTTCCACATTTCTTTTGATCATTATCAAATCCATCTTATCCATCCATTCGAAGCCCTTGTTCTTCAAGCTTAATCTTCCCCATTTCAGACCACTCAAATCATCCTGCCTATCTCCGGTCCTGCTTGTTACAATCATCTACTTTATCAAAAGCTACTTACCCTCGTACGTTATCCTCGCTCAGATCAGTCTTCTACCTACCCCCATTCTGTCATTATTTTCCGGCTCCTTCGAGTCTTTATTCTTGCTCATCTCATAAGCTTTTCACCCTCGTCAGATCCACTACTTAAAAACTGGATCCTCGGACATTGCCTTCATCGCTTGTGGTCCTTGTCCACTCATTTGAAAAATTTCGTAATAGAAGCAAGGCATCTGTTAAACTGAGGTACACCCTCGTTCTATTCCCTTGTCCCAGTCCCGCATCTAAAGATTTCTTGCTGTTTTTCTACCACTATTACTGTGCGCCGCCTGTCCTGTCAGAAGATCTCATTCCAGGTACCGCGCTGCTGCACTTGACCCTCGTCATCAAGGATTGACCACCACTTTTCATACTTCTGAAGTCTCAAAAAATACATCGCGACGCGACAGGCTTTTTTCAATGGTCTCTACATTTTTGACGTTACATATATCATAAAACTTGGAGAAACCATCACTAACAAATGGCATCAATGCAGCATCATCCTCACCACGCGCCGCAAGGTCAAGGTCCTCCACCTTCGCACCATCTTCAACAACAACAGCCGCGACCTTCGAGTATTGTGCATCAGCACCATCAGCAAGCTCCTCCACCACCGCAACATCCCAACGCGTATCCTTCCGGACACGCTCTGCCTCAATATCCTCAAACTGCGACAGGGCCCGGTGGTCAACATCAAGAACTTCCTTATTACCCAACTCACGCAAGTCCTTACAGTACTCCGAGCGCATCCGGTACATATTCATCCGCAGGTGCGTAAACGCAATTTTTTGACGCGTTATACTCCAATAAATGAACCAAATACTGATTTTCGCATAGGTCCAGAAACTCCAGACATCATGGCTGCCACTCAACATATGACACGAGCTCCTTATCCCCCAATTTACCAAACTCCTCAATCCAACTCCCCAGCCTCCGTTGCATCGCCTGCACATGAAAACAGAATGTATGCGTCATCTTCACAATTGCAGCAAAACCAGCAGATGTATTACCCGGGGCCACCTCCGCAGCAATATCCTCCTCCTATGGCACCGGGAGGGCCTTCACCATATGCTCAGCCGCCACCACCTCCGCAGCAGCAACAGCATCATCATCAGCAATCCATGACTTCACAGCCCACATTGCTCATGTCGCACCAGACAAATCAACATCAGATGCAACCACATCCTAATCAGCATCAACAGCCTGGTATGACTGGAAGCCCACGAACAAAGATGGAGCCACACGTCCCACAAATTGCCCGATCAAATCCACCTTTAGGAGCTCAGCATTCCGCGAACGGTACGCCTCAAATGCAACCCAATAATCCGCCTGGAAGTGGCGGTAGCGGCGTCAATCCCAATGCCGCGCCGGGCCCAATTCCAGCGACTACCCCACTGGTGGTGCGACAAGATAATAACGGAGTTCAATGGATTGCATTCGAATATTCGCGCGATCGTGTTAAGATGGAATATACAATCAGATGTGATGTCGAGTCTATAAACGTTGAAAACCTAGGCCCGGAATTTAAAACGGAGAATTGTGTTTACCCGAGGGCATGCTGCAGCAAGGATCAATACAGGGGAAATCGATTGGTATACGAAACGGAGTGCAACACTGTCGGGTGGGCCTTGGCAGAATTAAATCCTTGCCTACGTGGCAAACGTGGATTAATACAAAGAGCAGTCGATAGTTGGAGAAACAGTAACCAAGATCCAAGATTGAGAAGTCGACGAGTTCGAAGAATGGCCAAAATCAACAATCGTAAAGCGGTTCAAGCGGCTACAAGTCATAATCCTCACATGACTGGTCCTAGTCCTACAGGGATGCCACCTTCTGCGAACATGGGCCCTGGTGGTGCGGGAAGCATGGGCAAGCCTAACCTTAGCGGCATGGGTGGTCCCCAACTTCATCACCACCACGCCCATCCTGATGGAAGTAACCAAGGAGGAGAAGAAGTCGGTATGTTTCACCAGATGTGATGTGCGATTATTATTATTTTGTTATGATACCATTCTTGCGAATATACCTATTGATTGGGGGAAATTTGGGCCTTAAAGTGACTAGTCACAAAAGCACTTTCATGTATAATACAACATTGCACTTTGCTTTCTACCTTCTGCGATACCTACCCATTACCCCGCGTCATGTCTTTGTATTATTGTATTGCTCCACATTGCTTGCTTTGTATTGTTATTGCTTTGCTTCCCGGATAAACCTGAGAGGCTAATCAATAAACCCATGTGTAGGTGACGACGAATATATGGATGAGAATACTCACCATCACCATCAAGCTCCGATTGGGCAATCTGCCAACTCTGGAGATGATGTACGACAAAATCAAACCTTTCCAGGTTTCAACAACAATTACCCTTCAAGCTCTGTAGGCGGAGCTTCCATGGTTCCTGGTGCCCACGATGCACGTCCTTTGCCCCGCTCGTCCCACCCAATTGCCGCACAATCAAAAGATGATGAAGATGGTGTCGATGTTTACGGTAATGTTCCAGAAGCAAAGAAGCGCAAGTTCATCTTGGTTGAGGATCCAGTCAAGCAAAGTCGTGTTCGTGTCCGCGTTACCTTGGATACTGTCGATATCAATGAGATCCCAGATTCATACCGAAAGATTAACTCCGTCTACTCACGTTCTTGGTTCCCTCTGCAAATGCAATCGCCTCCTCCAATGGCAAACGGCAGCGACTTCTTTCAGGATGATGATACCGATGATGAGGTTGAAGGTCGAGGCCGTTCTCGACGTGGCAGAAAAATGTTTCCTGTCCACTTGCCAAATGGTGACGAAGCCGAAATCCCTATTCCAAGAATGCGCAAGTCTCAGAGAGCATTGGAAGTGAAGCTTAATGATTTGGGTTACAGGATGACTTGGCATCAAAGCAGAACCTTCGCTAACAAGTCGGTTTTCTTACAAAAAGCTCGTGAGTTATATACCTGTTCTTTACATTCGTTCATAGAGAAATTGATACTAACTATTTCTAACAGTTGATGCATGGCGCAACAAAGTCAAGGAAAACATCGGTAATGCAGGAAGAGATGTCACTTCTATTCCTCATTTCGATACTCGTTCCGGCAAGCGACGCTGGTTAGAAAGCACCAAAAAGCGCGAGCAACAAGACACCGACGCTTAAACGATTAGGTACAGGGGTTCAATATGGTTGCGGTACATTTTGTAATTCCATTTCATGACTCATCTCCATGGCCCTCTTGGACGGGGAGAAGGTCTTCAGACTATCAAGGTTCCTTCAGAATGCAATCCACGACTATGAAATATGACATGATTCGTTTAGGCGGTGGGTTGCCTTGGTACATACAATGCTTCGGAGAGTGAACTAGTTGTGTTGATTCTTGTTTTTCGTCCCATTTTGAGTTTTGCTTTTTTATCGTTTCATCATTGAGTTAGTGGGTGGGTGGTTGGTTGTTCTTTTCTTGCGGAAATCGGAAAATGAGTAGTCAAACGAATATGCTAATTTGATTGCCGCGGGTGGAGTGAATGATTTGGGAAGGACTGCACGCTTTACTTTTATGACATTGGTATTTGATTTGGGGGATGCGGGTATATAGAAAGGATCGAACGGATGGTTTGGGGGGGTGGGAGACATGTTTGTGAAAGTGAGGGATGGGATAGGGGTGGAAGCGGGCCCTGTAATTATACATATTGAGTACCCACTTATTAGATTAGGAATGAACACTCTCCTTATATCGGGGCGGCTCGGTGAGAGTGTTCGCACGTTTGTACAACTAAAAACAGAAAGGGAAGACAAAAGGAAAAACAAGAAAAACATGTTAAAACACTCCGAGTTTCTTCAGGTGTACGGGCCTGTGTGTGTGGTGTATATGTGTGTGATATATATATATATCATAATGAAGGTGGATGTATGTTATTTACATCTGGATTGGGATGTCTCATCTCCTCAACTAAAGTAGTAGAATTATTTTCTATATCCCAACCTCACAACCTCAATTTCTTTTTATTAAGAGTCATTTTGTAATCATACTGTAGGTTCTATTCAGTTGAAACTTGGTATTTTCGATCTTAGTAAATTGAAATTGTGAAATGCAGAAAAGTTCGCGGGGGGAAGTAAGTAAGTACACGTTGGTTTGTTAAAGCTATTTGGTGAATGAATCTAGGGCGTATTTCTGGTTTTGGGGGGGGGAGAAGTTGGTTCCGAAATCTAAGGAGATGGTACTTAGAAGAGCGTGCTGCTGGTGAGATTATCTTTGGGTGCTTAATTGTTTTTCGAATCGGTTTTTTTTGGGGGGGGGGTTGTTGAGGTGTTGGTTTGGGAGAGTCAATTTTATGAGAATCAGATCTAGAGAGGTGTTGGCGGTTGTGCGGGTTTGGGAGGTCTTTTTGTTTGATGGGGTTGTTGGGGGGGGTCTGTATGGGTATGGCTTCTTGTGGGTCTGGGTTGTGGATATATATGTGTGTTGGGATGAATATGGGATGTTGGGAAGAGTGTAATACTTTCCGCTTGGTTGTAACCATGAAATCTAGCAAAGCAACTCTGGCTCTTATAAAAGAAACATGTGCCGCGTATTAATGATGGAATACAAGGTAGTTCTATTCAAGTTTCCTCGAGTTCTAGTCAAATACTTGGGTGAGAAATTACATTTTCGATAGTAGAGGGGCGAGGGGAAATTGTGCTAGAGATGAGCTGGGAAACTTTTTTATCGAGAAAGGTTGGGGCAGGTGCATTTTGTTGTCATCACCTGCAGACATAAATTGTTTGAAGGCTTGTAATAGAAAGGTGCATCTGGACCATGAGTTGCAGTTTTGATAGTAAGACTATATGATTCTCACTATTACTTCTGAATTCCCCCAGAGAACTGCAGATCGCCTGCATTAAGTGCACTTCCAAAAGTTTCATGTGGTTCATTTGTATCCTTCAAACAGGCCAGAATGTGCATGTCTGGGTGTAGTTGTTGTGGCAAAGCTCGTTTACAAATTCCATTGAGTTCTAGTATTTCTTTTTGTGGATAAACTACTGAATTAGAAGAACCTAGAAGCCATTATGTTCTTCCCATAATGCTATATTGATCAATATCATGTTCATTCACAGCAAATATCATATATGCAGTGAGTGACTGCTAAGCTTTCAATCTAGATGGTATGCCATGTTTGCGTGGAGTACGTCTCTGTGTCGGTGCGGTTTGGCTATCTAAGTGGTCTGAATAAGAAAATTTGCGAAACAGCAAATACGGTACAAAGTACATGAGACTATGCAAACCACCACTCAATTTAAGCATATTCTATTTTAACTCGCGACTGTCAGTATGATGAATGCTCGCGTGGGAGAGAGTAGAATTGATTGTCTTTGAAAAGCTGGAAAAGTTGTTGCTCATCTTGTGATTATCCAGTGACTATTTTCAGAGTCGCTTGATATAATCATTCAGACGGCCTGTATATTTTGATCCCTATATAACGATATTAGAGAGCTTGTTATGAGCCTCATGATTAAGGCAATCCATGGTGTCTTGCTAAAAGTTTGATTTTCGCTTAGAGCGAAACCTTATTATTACCGAAGAAAGAAATTAGACGGTGGCTTAGAACGACTGTATAGGTGAATAAGCAAGTGAACAACAATTAATAAAGTCAATCAAAGTTTATAGAACACTAGAAACTTTTCTGCGAATGTTTGTACTGAAGACAATTTGCTCTATACATTGAGTAGTTGGTTTGCTAAAATGGTTACGTATACCCAGTCTTCAGGTGATGTTCGGACATGGACATCTTATATCACTTGTAAAGCTAGATCACAACGCCAAACAAAGCAAGACTGAGATGGGTATATAATTATAATACAGCTCTCTTTTGTCAAACTTCCTTGTATCTCATAAGTGCTTCTCTATTCAGGTTTGTTGACACAATGATGTGATTCACTTTTTATAGATAAATACCTATGTAATGAATATAAACCAGGAATGATTTGTAAGTTCGTGGTTTACTTGGCCGAGATGATACAGTTAATATAGGCCCTTTTAAAAGAAGTCAGGTTACTTTTAGTGAATAGATAGTCACCCTAAGATATATATTTAATTGGACAAAATTATTGAATAGTGTTCGAACTGGATACTATGATCGGTAAACAGAATTAGACGGTACAACATCTCCCGAGCACTTCAATTGAAGAAGGTTTCTTCTTGAACAAGAGACTTTCTGAAGTCCTAATTCTTTGACATCTGCAATCATCAACCCTCCTAGACTTATCTACGTACCTCTACAACATCAAACGAAACGATAACTGAATCACAATAATGTCTTCTCCCATTGAATTTAATTATTCCCTTCCAATCCGAAGAGGTGATGGCCATGTTTACCACACTACAAACTTCCCGAGCGAATCATGGCTAGCAAGAGCCAGAAATGCAGAAGTTCCTAACTTGATAAATGATGCAATTGGGTACTTAACAGAAGAGGAGGATCGATCAATCCAAATGAACCGAATTCCACCTAATCAAAAGGTGTTCGTTGACAAGGACGAGAACGCTGTATTTACAGCTCAGCAGATTGATTCGAAGACAATTACAGAGGAAATGCCTAGCTTCGTTATGGAAGGAATCTTGAAGCTGCGAAAGATATTCCTCCGTCTCGGGGAAGGAAAAGACTCTGACAAGAGTAGGTTTGAACAGATTCTTAGATCTGGAAGAACAGAAACAAGTCGTACCTACACAATGGGATGGTCAATCCCCCCTAACGCGGATAGCGGCGGTGTTGCCACAGCATTGAAGGGTCACATTGAGCATTGCGAGGAACTTGCAGAAGCCACCCAATTGATCGCCAAGGTTTCGCAGGCAATCATCAGATACGTTACTCCTGCAGATGAACTCAGAGTAATTGAATTACAATCTGAAATAGATGCAGCGTACACAGTCGGCGATGAGGAGAATAGAAATTTCTGTAAGTTCTGATCGACTGGATTCATACTTTTGAGGTATTGGCATTTCTAACAGATATAACAGCGACTATACAGGTTAATTACTCCAATGCGAACATGGCCTCTTTATCTGTTGAAATGGGCAAGTCTGGATCGCTACACGTAGACGCGAAGGATGACCCAGCACGAATGTCCGTACTCCTGAATCTATCCAATCTTGTGGAGGATTGCTGGCCTGGAACATTTACACTGATGTCACTTCGTGACTACTGGGTATTTGCACCATGTGATGCCCTCGTCTTTAGAGCAAGACATCCTCATCTTGGCATTCCCCCAAAACTGATGGGAGACTCACCGAGGGAACCATATGTTGCACCTGTTCCTCAATTGGCTTGGATGGATCCAGAGCTGTACAATTACTCGAGACTTGTCCTCGTTTCCTACCCACAGAAATATCTGATGAACATTGCGCCGCGGTTAAAGAGATACAAGATGCCTGATCATTATCAACAAAAGAATCCAAGGGCTATCACATTTCCTCATGGAGAAGCTTTCGCACTTACAGCATGGGGAACACTAAGGCATCAGCACGAAAAGATCGCCATGCAAGACGCTTGGCATCTTGCCCACCGCCATAGCAGCGGGTCATTAGCTGTATTGCCGTCCGCGAAATCCATTGCAGAGCGGGAAGCATGGATAGACGAGAAGGGAGATGTTGTTCTACCTCGAGTATCAAGAATTCAAGCTGTTTTAGATGGAAACTCCGCACAGTCTAGGGACTCTGACCAAGGCAAATCATTCACCAGACTTCGAGAGATCGCAAAAGCATCTCTTTCCCAAGACTATTTCGAAAACCGATCGACACACACAAAGGCCCGACATGTTAGCGTGTTGGGTTACTCGCTCAATAAACCGCCAGATGTTGCACCCGATAAAAAACACACGAAAGGCGCACTTCATGCGATTTATGGGGAGAAACCGTATCTCTGTCCACTTTGTGACAAAAGAGCTCCAGACATCAAAACTCTGAAAGCACACTTCAAAAAGGATCACAAGAATGACCGCATTGAAGTTCTTCAAGAAGTCGAGCCAACAAGAGATCCAAACCATCTCCAACATCTACAAGACGCGGGATTTTCAAGTGTGTCGGGGGCCGCCAATAAGAGTGATAAACGTCGAAGGATGTCTAACTCGACGAGTGATGAGCGACTAGCACGGAAGATCAAGGCCGAGGATCCGGAGGAGGTAATTGTGATTTCTAACGATGAGGAGGTTGAAAATGCTGCGGACACTTCCATACAGCATAAGAAAAGATAAGGAATCGAAAGCGGAAACTTGAGTTGTATAAAAGAGCTTATTTCAACGGATAGTAGACATCGCATCAGCTGCGAATTGTTTAAGTAGATAGTACATCAAATAATCCGAATTTCTCTCTTGAGGCTGGTCGTTTGTGAAGTAGATGCAGGGAAGTCTTCAAAAACCCTGTGGTGATTCCCGCTTCCCGTGAGCTTCTGCTTAGTAGATCCTGTGAAGACTAATTAGATATGTGTTAACATATTCGGTGGAGGAAAAAATGCTCCTTACGGAGGAACTATCTAATACAGCAAGCAGTTCAACAAAACCAAATTCACGACGCTACTTATGACAATTCTGACACCCGTGTACATATACTATTTGATTAATAAAAAGTTCATAAGAGACTTTCTGTAATCGCTCTTCTGGGATTATATCCTTCAATTATTTTGTAATTCGCTCACTAAATATATTCCGTATAACGGTTTACAAACCAGAATACTATAGTATCCACCTCGAGCTCGGAAATAGGAACAACAAATTAGCGTAGGATGAGCGAATCCTCTTTCATTGTTCAAATAACTCGAGTACCCTAGGCGGAAATCTTTACTTCGCTCAATTCTACTAGATTATAGTCTTCTGACATTTCAAAATTAATTTACAAAAGGGAATTGAATCAAATTCTCTTGGTCTGATATATCTTGACCTTCTAAGAGGAAAAGTACACTATATATATATTGATTCATATTATTAGACTACAATGTTCTATTCCATCAGAAACTATTTCACTCAGAATATTCTAATCAAAAGACTTTTGGATTAGATTCCTATGATACTTTGAAATAGTTAAGACTAAAGCAATATATTAACTAATCCTATTACACTACAATATTTTAATACTTTTCAAGTTTACTAAACTAAGGTACAGGAATCTAAGTAATAATCCCTAGTTCAAAATTCTATGATATATGAAGACGACTTAATTAGAAATATATATTTCCTGTCATTCCATCATATGGTAATTACTGAATGAACATAGCTACCTTCGAGATAACATTAATCATTGAATAATGATATATTCCCAGAATGAGCTAGGACATTGCGAAATGGTTCCGTGCATAGGCCCTGTAGTGGCAAAGTTAATATTCTGGACGAAAAGAAATTCAATATAAATCCCTATACAAATTTCTATTTCGTATATTACAATATTAAAGTTTCTTTTGTTAGTGATGAATAAAATCAGCACTTTTTGCAATCCGTTTATTATTGAATTTTAATAGAAAAAAAGAAAATATTAATCCAAAAAGTGTTAGAATCTTTTAATATTAGAATTCAAAGAGAAATGGATAGAAAGGTATGTATATAGAAACTAAAAGAAGGGGATCAAAGAGCTAAAGAAGTAAATATAGGAATTAAAGGATGGGTAGGAATATTAGCCGAAAATCTAAAGGGAAGTGGATTTATTTACAAATCGAATTGTTTTATTTTACTTTCGATTTATTCTTTAATTATAAGTTTTACCATTATATTATACAATATAGAATGTATTATATAAACAAGAATCTAATCTGGTTTCAATTTATATATCAATAGAAGATTCAAAATATAGGTATAGTATAAATATTAGTAATCTTTAAGGGGCTTTTTTTAAGTTTTATTTATATAGATTCGAAAGATAAGAAGAAAAAAAGACCTTTATTTTATATAGCAATCCAATAGGAAATCTCTTTAAAAGAAAAGGAAAAAAAAGGGATTGAAAAACAAGTAAAACCTATAGGTTTTACTTAACAAAAGTTGCTTCAGACCTAAATTTTCAATTAACCTTTCAAAAATTTAGAAAATTCATTAAGACCTTATTGATTGAAATAAGCTTCATCAGATAAGGAAAGAAGATTAATTAGATTAATATATTAAAAACGATTTATTCAATATATTATGAAAGTATTGAAGAATTTATGGCAATGACGAAACGATCGCTTTGTCAAGTACGGATTCTGCCACCACAGGGAGGCACGAAAAAGCTCTTTGCAAGTGAGCTGAAGCATGATATGGTCCGTTGATCAATTAGCTGGTATATATTCATATCAATCAAACTCTATTATACTGTCAAGTACTGTGAATGCCTAATCCAGAACGTCTGTAATTCACAGGTCTCTATGACCTATGAATTGATATATCATTGAGCATATCATTTTCACATTCACATAACCAATTTCGCAATTCTCGACTATTTCCCTATCTGCAACCTAGCTCATTTCCTAGTGAGCTAGGTTGATTTCATAATGTAAATTTTACAAATTGACCTGGAACACATGGCGGCTCCAATGCTACTGGATCATACCCCATAGATACCGAGTAAAACCCTTAACAAGATACTCGTTAGTGAAATGAAAGTCCATGTTTAGATGATTCCATACTTTTCTTGAATATGGGGAGCCGAGAATTATCTGCTTGCTTTACTAACAACGAAGAGCCTTACAATGACCTGAGTTTCTGAGTATTCAATACACAGTCATATTCAGTGTTCACAGAGAAACTACTTGACGATACACTATTATGAACCCGGCTCTTCCATCTCGCGTTCAAAAGTAATGAATTTCATCTCAGAGTTGTTCAAGCATAAAATTGAATGTGAATGAGCAAGATTACTAACGCATTTCAAGAAATTGACCGTACCTAGTTCACGCAAATCACTTGATACCTAATATTAATAAGCAAAACACTTGAACCTCGCAGCCTGACCGTATATAAGTCACGCTAGTCAATCTGAAACAGAATACTAATAAGCAAAACAATCAAGTCTCGCGTATAATTATACTCAAATCTCGGTTAACATGAAGTCATAATCAGTAAGCGAAACGACTGCCGTATATCAGGATTTGGCTCTATTTAAGCCTGTAGCCTAATAGTGAGACAAACAACGTCAGTAAGCAAAACAGCCGCCTTGCTCCAAAACCTCATGATATCTCACACGTGCTGACTAAACCATGACAAGAAGTACAGAAGTATGAGACATCGCTGCCTTACTTTAAGACTTGAGTCTTCTTAACTCGCGCCTAGTCACCGTCATAGAAAATATGCGACTTCACTGCCGTACTTCACAGATTGACCGTACCATATATCGCGCTAACGCCTGAAGCATGGGATATCTATAAGGGAAACCGTGACCGTAGACAGGTTTTTGGCTGAACTGATTATCTAATCTTGGTTCTGTAAAGAAGCGCGTAGGCTGCTACGGTTTTGATGTCTCAGATTAGTAGCTTCCATTACCTATATAGGGACTGGCTTGCCCCCTACCAATCCCTCCTCTTCTCTTTCTCGTACATACTTTCAAGAAGTAAACCATCCAATCACTTCAAGCACTTCCACTGAAACTTTCCATCAGCAACGACTTTGAATTTCATCAAAATAATTCAAATCCTACCAATCAAGACATTCACGTCTAAGAACCATCTACAAATCATCATTCAAAATGTCAAACTTCTACCCTGTTGACTCCGCCGCCGCACAATCAACTGTAAATCTCAAATCAAAGCCTGCCAATATGACCAGCACCCCCCTCAAAGCCGCCGCACTTCCACAGCCTTTTCTTAGCTTGGCTGATCCCCTGGCCAATAGTCTCAGGCATTTGCACTTAGATGGAGACCAACTAGCTTCGCTGACTACTGGCATGTCGCATCTCAAACCTGATGACGACGAGGACTTCGAACAAGATTTCGAAGAAGCCTGGAAGGAGGCAGCTTCCAATGCCAATGATGCGAGGATGAAGGCCAATCGTAGCACTTCCCAACAAGCGCGTCGACGAAAACAGACCAGCGCATACCACAAGTCGAAACCGAACCTCCAAGCTGCAATTCAGCAAGGTACAAAGATCAATTGTATCAGATGCAGAATTCCATACATGTACAAAGTGTCGCAAGTATGGTTACCGAATCCAAACCAACCACAGCTTGTTGCCCCGGAATCGGCGAATACAAAAAGCCATTTTCACATTGCCACATGTGTCAACTGCTCTTTCGGGACTTGTCTGGGTTGTGGTCTCGCTCCGCACTTGAAAGAGTGCACCTTTGCCGATACTCGGTTAGCCTGGGAAGCTTTGTGCTCTGTTGACGATGCTGCAATCAGCATCCACAATGAGTCACCGTTCCTCCCGGTGACTCGCGCAACCCGAGAAATTATCCCTGTTCTCGTGCAATGCTTGGCAACTCTGAATGCCACAATCTCCAAAAGCGGCACGATGACTTTCGGGTTGGACCAACTTCTTCGGAAGAGTGTGCTTCTCGATCTGGTTGCAGACGTCATGCTGAATATGACGGTGGAGAACATGGAACTCACTCCGCTCCTGATTCAAACATGGGAGTTCTTGCACATGTTGGCTGAAAACGCTCTGACGCGAAATTTGTTCTTCGAAAAACGACAAATGCTGACGAACCCTCCACTCAGTATTCGCAAATTGGCATTTCCTCTGGTTCTTCTTCCAATCGAACAAACAACTGGCTTCGATTGGAACGATGAAGAAGCTAGCACGTACACCCTGTGGCCATTCTTGCAAAGATGTTTCAAGATCGCTCAGCAATATATGCTTGAGAATCACGATGATGTCTGGTCTGCAGCCGTGGTCGCTCTTGCTCAGAGGGCGCTGGATGTTTATGCGTTGGTGGCAAGCTCTGTGCCAGCAAATTCTCTCACACCCACATATACGCATAGTACACAGCACGAGTTATTGTACGCCACTGGTTTAAAAGACTTGTATGCGGCTGCGGTGGCCAGAAAAACGCAGGCAAAACAAGCCGCTGATCGGGGGGAGGACAGCAAGATGAAGGTTGATCCACCGATCAAGAAGCGTGCTCGTGCTCGTGCTCGGGAGGAGTCGCAAGACGATACCAAGGATGCGGGTGAAGGTGCAAGAGGATATAAGAGAATCAGAAGATGGTAGATGTGGTAATTACCACAGGGTGCTTCTGAGGGACGGAAGGGGAGAAAGAGTGTTGGCAGACACTAGTGTATGTTGATTATCACAAGAAATAAATGGGGCATTGCATCTATTGCCATTTATTTGTTCGGACAAGGGTGGCTATTAAAAATGTCTGCCGAGGGTGTGCGTCCTTTAAAGTTGACTACGATCCACAACTTTAAGGGGATGCTATAACATTATTTATTTACTACGTAAAAATATCAATCAATAAACTTCTCAAACTATTATAAGTGCAAACGAATGTGACCAAGTGAATGTGAATAAATAGACTGCTACATGCGACAGTGAATAGAGACAAAGTTTTAATACTCTGTAATGAAACCTTGATTTCGACTATTGTGAGGGTAGAAATGTAATGAAAACTCGCTTAATATATGTGAATGTTGGTTTCCCGAGTGATTAGATAAGCGAAGTTTCCACAATATGTCATGGCACTAATTTTGACCTAAATTCACTTAGCATAATTAGTCAAGGAATTGAAGCATCATTAACCAAGCCACTAAACTATCGCATGTCCTATCCATGATACAACTAGTGCATGAAGCCCCCTATCAAATACCGTTGCCGAGATTGCCGAGATTCTGAGACATGCAACAACATGATGACAAAGAGCTAGTTATAAGGCAATTAAAAGTACCGAAACCATTCAGATATGCAGCCAAAATAACTACCTAGAACTACTGTCTGGCAGTTCAGGATTAACAAACATACAATCAAGCCTAGCCCAAAGTTGAGCACAAGTGTTAAAATCTCAAGATTCACAACATGGTAATAGCCAACGAACGGAAGCTACTCAGGGGCATCAAGGTTTTTGAATATGCACCAAAAATCTTGAAGGCAGCAAGCAACGCAATAGCTGTCCTAACGAGTGCCAGCAAGACCATTAGCACTGATGGTAGATATGTATATTCCTTCAGTAAAATATATTAAGATAATTGGCTGGATCGTTGAAATTGATTGTAAGTATTGTTTGCGTATGTAAGGATTACTTTTTTGTGTACCCCCTGAACCCCATTCGATTTTGAATTTACCGAACCTATGATTCCGACTGCACTTGCCAAATTAACTACTGCACCAGGGGAATATCCAGAAAGTCGAAAGTCGAAAGAACGAATTGCGCTACTGGAATGACTGAAGACAGAAAGCGCAACAAAAGAGAGGAGATTGCAGAAATTCACGATTAGCGGGAAAAGGTTCGCCAGCGCTATCCCCAGATTTCAATATATAATTTCTTGTAGATTTGGCCACAGATGACAGCTTGCCGACTACTTTTATTCGATATTCATCAATGTCAAAACTGAAGCTGTAGACGCTGAGACGTATGTATATACAACATAAATTGTAAAAAGGATCAAACATCATTCATAACTATAAACTTTTTTGCTTCAGGGGCTCAACTCAAAGAGACAAAACCCAGTAACTAAATCTCAATTCAAGAGTACGAGCTACATACTCGGGTCTACCGATGAATCATTCTTTGACTCCCCGTCGCTGTTTTTCTTTTCCTACAAGAGATCGTGCCATTGGAGACAACCAGATTTTCGGCCCCTGAATGTCCATAGAACCTCGGTTTGCTTCAATTGTGGCCTCGATCTCTTTAGCAACAACACGATTACTGCTGATCGTTGTCAATCCAGATGCCCATCCATACAGAAACACGGACTGATTCACACCAGTCAGAATTTTTGAGACCTCACTAACGACACTAGGAAGCTCGGCCTTGATATTGGATATATCGACATCGATTATGGCAATTGGCAATTGCCATTCCAGTGGAATGCTATACTCGGAGAGTTTTTGGAATTCCTCCGCCAGCTGCTCTCTTGTTGGGTCATGATTGAAACCGAATAATAGTTCCATTCTTGTCTTCTCGGTGTCTGTTCCAATTGTATCTATGATCTCTTGAGCTCTCGCAACTGCTTCACGAGTGCATACGAGCTTCTTGGCACCGCATGCAGGCCAAACAATACTAGGTAAAAGCAGATCTTCGCTTTCCATTTCCATTTGTTTGATTAAAAAGCGATGATGCCAATCTTTTGACTCAACACGGCCGTGCGAGAGACTGAAGATTGGGTAATTAGCAAACAGGGAAATGGCTGACCGTCGTTTGGGGATATGGGAGCACCCATCATGGGATACAATATCTTTTACTTACTCACTAATAAATGCGAAAATCATCGTACAATCAACGTTAAGTGTTTCAGAGAACTTCTCAAATGGATCTACAACCATACGATTGAGAACTGTCGATATCTTAATGCTCGTAGGAATATCCTCAAATATCTGCACTGTAACTCCCAATGCCCGAATTTCTTGTAAAACACTAGCCACCTGCTTTGGACAATCTCGTGTGAGTCTGGGAAGTACCATGCGTACTGATGGGTACCGGTACTTGGTTCTAGCCAATTTAGAAGCTTCTACAAGCAACTTGGCTTGCTTTAAAAGACCTTCTGACTCATCGTCTGTGTCCGATCGAGCAATATTATCATTCTCGTCATCAGTAGAATCGTCTTCAGCCCAGCCAGCCTTGGCTAGATCAAATATCATCCTCCTAGCAGTAATAGTATTTACTTTGACCCATTCGAGATCTTCTCCGGCCACAATATCAACTTCCACGCTTTTGATATTGCTCTGTGCTGAAAGATCACCACGTTTGGATTTAAGCAAAGTTTGACCAGTGGTCCAGAAAAAACGTTTTCTCAAAGCTGTGATACCATTGCATCCCTTTGCTGTATTCCAAACAGCGGAATAAAATGGAAAATTTGAAGAGCTGACTGTATGGGCCACTTTTTCGTCTTCCGGATCCAAGTTCGCAAGTCTTGTTAAAGATATGATCTCAGATTGGAGATTCGTCGAGAAGTGTCTCAATTCAACTGTCTTATCCTGTCTTCGTTCCTTCAAAAGAGCCTTGAATTGTTCGAGTTCCGTCATCAAATCTTGAGATCTTTGGAGTAGGTCCTTCACTGATCGCTCCGAGTTGGGCTCAGGATCTGATAGCTTCAAATCTGCCATACTATTGAAGATGGTCTTACCATGCGACGTAGCCATGATGGTAAGATCCTCTCATAAGAAAGGTGCTCACAGATGAAGGCAATTTCCGAACAGTGTCACGTGCACTAGTTCTACGAAATCATGGATATAAGCGGCATATGGTAGAATCGAATGGCCTCAAAGTTCTTGAATCCCTTGTCAAAACATATAAATAGCAGTGTAGTAGTATGTATATCCATTTATGTAAACCACAATATCCATACATGACATTTTTCCAAAAGAGGTTGTCAAGACCAATCGGCTATATATCGGGTATATTATCTTCACAGCCTCGCTCTAGCCTTACCAAATCTCCAAAATGTCCGTCATCAAATCTTCAAAAATTACAACTACAATTTTCTACCATTACAATTACTACCGATACTCCCCCAAACTCCTTTCAAAAACCCATACATCGCATCACCATATTAAAATTCATCACAGCTTTCTTCTCCAAGAACAGCAAGAATCACGATGCCCTCCGATGATTTGACAAAATGGGTGACCTCCGAAATCGACTTTTACACTCTCCTAGGCATCACTCCCGAATCTTTCAGCGTCTCAGAACTCCGTCGCGCATACCGTAAAACAGCTTTACTCTATCACCCTGATAAACTAGGGGACGCCTTCGACCCGGACAAATACGAGCAATTCCAAGCCGCGCACGATCTACTCGCGGATCCAGAGTTGAAACAAAAGTATGACAATTATCGCAATGCGCGCGTGCAAAAGCAAAAGGCTGCTGCGTTATTTGAAGGGAAGAGGAGGAGTATGAAAGAGGATCTGGAGGCGAGAGAGCGAGGGGGAAGCCTGGGGAAAAGAAGTAGAGAGGATGAGGAAATGGATGCGGAGATTAAAAGGTTGGCTGAGGAGGGGAGGAAGAGGAGGGCGAAGAGACAGAGTATGCCCCAAGAATCAGACGATGACAAAATAGCACGCCTCGAACAACAAATCGCCGCTGCAAAGGCAAAACGCAAAGCCGAGAAGAAAGTTAAATGTTCGACTCCGAGTAAAACATTCAATGATAAGAAATTTGGTGATACTGAATATTCGACTCCACAACCAAAATTCAAAGACTCCAAATCGACGTCTACTCCATCTACGGCTCCACCGAAATATTCCTTTTCGCCCATTGGACCAAAAAAGGTAGGAAAGGATTTCTCGTCTACCATGGAGATGTTGAGAGAAGCGGGGAAGAGGGGGATGGAGGGGTCCAAATCAAGCATGCAATCAACTGTGGACAATTAATCGATTTCGAACATTCAACAGATTTCAGATATTCAACGGCGCTCGCATATTGCAGGGCGGGTGGATATACGTTTTGACTTTAGCATGGCGTCGGGGGAAAATATATAGTAATGATAATAAAGTAATGCCTTTAATACATCTACGTCTCAATCCAAGCAGGAGGAAAAGCTCTGACCCTAATGTTCCTCGCATCCCCCTCCCCCTCATCCTTCGCCTCTACTACAAATCCCTCGCTAGCATCCTCCTCCTTCCCATTCCCCTCTATCATCCACTTACCCATCTCATCCAACCTTGCCAATCCCAACCCTACATTCCCCACCCCACTCAACCATTTCCCCACCGGTCTCTTTCCACCCACCTTCTTAATATTCTCACCTCCTCCCAAGTGACTCGCCAAACTGCCTCCCTTATACTTCAATTCTCCTAGTCCAGGCATGGCTTCCCCATCGGGAACCAACATCATAGGAATAATCCTCTTTCTAATCACTCCCGTATGATGCGTCCTAATCGTCAATTCCTGACCTACATAACAACCCTTCCCATAATCGATCCCCCCCATAACATCCACATTACTTTCTTGCGGCAGCGCACTCTCCCTTAATATCTCATCCTGGCCTTCGGGGACTCCAATCAGATATCTCCGCACTCTATACATTTCCTCCTCTTGCATCTGTACCTCCTCATCTATATCCCCTAGATCCCTCTTTCTATCCCATCCCTTATCAGCCACAATTCTTACACCCATTCCCGGCGTCCTACTATCCATCACAATAATACCACTTCCCTCTTTCCTTCCAACCTCCTCTTCAACCCCCCAACAACTATAAACCCCCATATCTTCCTCACCCACAACTTCCACCTCGAATTTCGCACGCATCCTATATCTCTTAATATGTTTCGCCAACACCTCCACTTCCTTCGCATCAACTTCTATCAACCAATTTTCTCCCTCCTTTCCCTTTTCCCCATATTTCCCTCCATCAGCATAAAGATCCTTATAGATCCAAACATCATTGAGCACCCTTCCTTTCGCATTCAAAAACGCAGAATAAAATCCCTTTTTATCTGATTGTAACCCCTCTTTATAAATATCATTTGTAATAACTCCCTGCAGATATTTCATCGAGTCTGGTCCTCTCAATGAAATGAGTCTGCGTGTTGAAAGACGCGTGATGCCTTTTTTGGCTAATTTATGGGAACTCGCTTGTGCATGCGGTTGTGATTGTATTGAACTTCCAGTTGAGACGGGAAGGGAGCTTGTGGATGAGGTAGGAGCAGAAGAGTATTTGCGAGTCCTCGGTATTGCATGGGCGGAGCAGAGGGTACATATATATGCTGTTGCATGAACAGGAATTGGTATTTTAGACAGAAGTTTTGATATCGGTTTCATGATTGATTCTCGTATGATTGCCTTTCGAAATGTTGAGGTATAGATTGAAGTTTGGCAATATTTTTCTTTGGGCTGGTCACAATATGATGGAGCTTCACTATCGTTGATGTTGATGACGTAATAATGAGTTATCCATACGCTGGTGGTGATTGGCTGAAATCACAGCATCATCAAGTGAGGGGCAATTGTCTGCGTATTCCATGTCAATATACTCGCATCACAACCAAATATTGCAGTGACCTCGTCCAATCACCTCACATTCACAGATATATGTTACATGTAGAAACTGTTCATTGTTTTACTACTAAAGCAAGCAACCACATAGCTTTGGCAAATCTGGGTATTTGGATATCACCGAACGAATGCTCCGAATGCTACCAAATCCAAACGCCCATTGAAATGCCAAAACCATGCAAAACAAAAGGAAAAACACATCCCACCCTTCAATACACTCCTTCAATAACCTCTTTCAATATTCCCCAATAACCTCCGTCAATATCCTCTACTAGCAACTGCGTCTAAGTAGTTCAATAGAAAGCCTTTATCGGCTGGAGATATTGGCGCTTGGCTTCCGCGGCGTGATGAGCCCTCACCATTTCCCGATGCCAAACTTCCAACTCTAGATCTGGACGCAGCACTCCTCGTCGCATCTATCAGATGGTTAGAAGGAGGTCCATCATGCGACGATGTTCTAGACATTGAACTGGAGGCTGCCATTGGTGATTTCCCAAATGCTGAATTGGTAACGGGCGTAGGTGATTTCCCAAACAAGGACAAAAGAGCATGTTTTTGTTCAGTCGATTGAGGAGCTTGCGAGGTAAAGGATAATGGAGATGTCGATGAGCCAGCCAAATTAGATGGTGCAAGGCTTGGCGAATAAGCAGCGGTGGTAGAAGGGCCAAGAAGTGGAGAAGCCTTGATTGTATTTGCTTGTGGTCTTTTGAGGATCTGCAGCTGAAATGATTTCTCTGATGCAGACCTGGGCATCACCTTGCTACTGCTGTACATCTCTGATCTATTGGCTGGCTTCTTCGACAAACTACCATATGATTTATTATCTTTATCTCCATTTGCTGGACGAGTGAGGATTGAGGTGGCTCGGAATGGAAGGTTTAATTCAGGATTCATTTCTGGAATTTCGTGACTAGCTCTACCGATTTGACTATTTTCATTGATAGATTTTTGTCGTGGGACTTCAGGCGGCGAAACAACTTCTATTGCGCTCAATTCAACCGCCGAGGGTGATTTGGATGGTAGGGCTACAGCAGCTGGTGCCGCAGCCTGCGTTACCGGTTGAGCTGCAGGACTTTTGAACATACCCAATAACATCGATCGTTGATTTTCACTGATAGGGGGACGAGCCGTTTGGTTCTGACTAGTTGTACTAGAAATATCTCCATTGATACCAGGAAGAACCTTTGACGACTGGGCTGCTTCTGTAGGGACAGGAACAGGAATAGACCTAGAACTTTCTCCTGGAAGCTCTTGAGCTTCAGACAGCGTAGTATTCGAGTGTGACTGGGTCAGACCTTTGGAAATCGAAGAGTTGGAAGTGACATTTACATTTACTTGGTCGCGAGTCTTGAATGTGTTTAAAAGTAACAATGAATGACTAGTAAGTGCAGCAGGCGCTTCTTTTGACTGCGTTGGAACCATGGTAGAATGTACACTGGGAAATTGAGGAAGCAAAGGGCCAGAAGTTGTAAAATTGGGATGCGAAGGTTGTTGCTGAATATGCTGCGGAACCATTGTTGAATGTGCTGGACCTCCGGTAAACAACACTTTCTGAGCATTGGGAGGGAGTGGTTGAGGATGAATCAGGGTGGGTTGATACGGATGACGTTCTCGCTGCTGTGGAAGTTGTGGCTGCATATGTTGCGGTATTTGCTGAGATACATGTTGCGAAACCTGCTGTAACACGTGATGTGGCATTTGCTGTGAAATTTGCTGGGGGTATTGTTGTGGCATATGCTGTGGTGGTTGAGGTGGCATTCGTTGAGGCATTCGCTGCGGCATTTGATGGCGATATTGCATATTAGGGGTAGACATTTGATCGGAACGAACTTGAAGATTTAGTTGCTGGTAGGAATAATTCTGCATTGGACGTTGCTCTTGCTGTTGTTGAAGTGGGAAAGTAGGTGGCGGTGGTTGGCTTGAGATGTGTGAAGGGTGAGGTACCTGATGGTGAGGCGTTTTAGGAAAAGGAATTTGGGTAATGCTATGGTCTAGAGGTGTTTGCGGATATGGTTGAGTTGGTGGTGGTTGATCCAGGGGAGGTTTACTATGTAAAAGAGCAAGCAATTGCTGCCCTGAGCTATGCGAAGGTTGTGATTGCGCTGGATTAATGGCATTAGGTTGTAATCCCTGAGTCGATGGTTGGACTTGCATTATAGCAGAAAGAGCAAGGTCGGCAGCATTGCGTCTAGTTCGTTCAGCATCATGCGAGACAGGTGCGTTATAATTCATGCTTGGCTCAGCCAGTTGATCATCCTCAGTGATACCTTCGTCGTGGCTAATATTTCCCGCAGATTCCAAATGCTGGTTATTTGCTGCTAGCTTTGCATCCTTCTTCTTCTGATCTAAAATCCACTTCTTAAGTGGAGGTAGGAATGGTGCCACCATATAAAATTTGTTGGCATTGGCAGCAGCCTCCGGTTGATTTTGCTGCTGCCCCTTCTTTCTATAAGCTGGAAGATCAGATAACCTCCACCAATCAATTTTACTGATCTCTTTGCGAGTTTGCGCCTCAAAGTAGGTTTCCCTAGGAACGTTTCTGAAAACGTATAATCTGATTTGTTGACCATGCCCTGTAACATCGATACCTTTGACTAGACTTCGATCTTTAGGCACAAGCCCCGACTGCTCAAGGTCATAACCAGTCTCTTCGTATGCTTCTCGGATAGCACATGTAAGATCGTCCTCGTCTTTATTAATCTTTCCCCGGGGAAAACTCCAATTTGCACCTTTCTTCCAACCTTTTACAAGAACAACTTCATCCATGTCCGCACTCAACAAAATCACACCTCTCACTGGCACTCGGGTCTTGTATAGAAGAAATTCCTCGAAAGCTTGCATATGAATACTTTCTGAGAAGTTTGAAAGTAAAGGACAATGTAAAAATATCTTTAGGCAAAAGTTACGAAGGGTCATCGACGGTAGGCTTGGGTCCAGGGGCCGAATGAAATCTTCGTAGTACCATTGCGCTTCTTCGACTTGAAAACATATTCGAGGAACGTGTGATAGATCAGCCGCAGGAATATTGATTATGAATCGAACACAAAGGTCGTCCAGCCCTAGATATTGGATGCGTGGTTAGCCAGAGTGCTTGAATATGTATATCAACAAAGTGGGTATGGATTTGAATAAGGCAATAGGGTGCTCGAGGCAGGGCAATCAAGGAATGATAGAAAGGTCTGCTTGGTAAATCTATCTTCTACACTTACAGTCTTCTAGCTGCAATTTTCTGTCTGTCATGTTGTCTTCGCGTCACAAGCATATCCACGACTCGAGTTTCTTTTCGGGGCGGGGGACGCGCAGAAACGCTTAAGCCAAAACAACCCAAAACCAAAATGATACGAATATGAAGAGTTGTGGCAAATACGGAGTGAAGGAACGATTTATCTGATAAGGAAGCTTGCGAAACTTATTCCGATCAATACGGTGATCACAGTCTAGTGTGAACTTACTACTGTTATTGAAGATCGTGAAGTGTGGAGTTGTAAGTGGATGAGTTGGTTGTTGATACGGTTGGGGATAAATAACGAGGCTGAGTCAAGAGCTTGCCTCTAAGCTCGAAACCCAGATAGGAGTGGGAAAGCCACATTTCGATGCGTACCCAACGCCACATTTCCCCCGCCACAATATCACGTGATCAGAGCCACCCCACCGTGTCCACCTAAGAATGACTAGATCGAAACGAGTAAAGCTTTGACTCTGCAAAATAAGCTTTCCTCTTCACTCTTCACCGCGTTTCCCCTTGGATCTGCAGTTCTAGGTGTCGGATGACGTTTTCTTGATACAGCAATATAGGGGCGCAGTCGAATCTTGGACAAAAAAGTTGCCCAACATGAAAGATAAATGCAAATCAAGCTTTCAAGAAAGGCTCTATGGGTAAGTAATTTAAAGGTTCAGTATTTCTCATGAGACTATTTTTTATTTCTATTTACTGTTCATTGAAATCCAAAGATATTCATATTCACGTGTCAAGCTGGGACAATCCAAAAATAGTCGATATCAAGCGCTTTCTGAAACCACTCATCAATAAACAACCACCAACGAAACGAAGAACAAACGAAGTTTTACAGAAAACGCCTACTACAGCGAATAAGTCGTATAGCGGCTCTCAGTTCTTGAATAACTTCTTAAATAGAAGGATATCCCTTTCAACCCCCAATTAATTCTGCATTACAATCACATTTACTCACACAAGCTTCGCAAACATAATCATGACTTCGTTAGCAGCAAAGTTCATCAGTAAAAAGTTTTTGGGGGAATCAGTCGCGAATAAGTTTGGATCAGAGGTAAGATATTAATTTACAAAGTATCCATCTCGTGAAGAGATAATCTACTGACGGTTCTCTAGGACTTATATTTTGAAACTGTTCCTGCTTCTCGCTTGGACGGTGTGCCATCAAAAAAGAAGACACAAAGGAGAAGAAAGGCTATACCGGCCGGCATATCAGAAAAAGATGCAAAGATTCTTACCAAAGTCAAGCGGCGAGCTTATAGATTAGATATGAGTCTATTCAATTGTTGTGGAATCAGATTTGGATGGAGTAGTGTAATCGGTCTCGTTCCTGCGTAAGTTTCTGTGCCTTCCCACTTTAAAATCTCGCTAACACAAAATAGAATTGGAGATTTCATTGATTTGTTCATGGCACTTATGGTACTTCGAACATGCAGTCAGGTCGATGGCGGACTTCCAAACAGTGTCAGGTCCAAAATGATGTTCAATATCTTGCTCGATTTTGCCGTAGGCCTCATACCTTTCGCAGGAGATCTTGTTGATGCAGTCTTCCGCGCCAATACCAGGAATGCGCTCGAACTCGAAAGACATTTGCGCGATAAGGGTGCGAAAATATTGAAGGCAAGGGGCGAAAGATTACCTACCGTTGATGTTACTGATCCGCATGAATTCGATCTTTATGACCAAGAACTCTCGGATGAAGAACCTCCACAATATACATCCAGAGCAAACACGGAAACTGTTAGTCCTCGTGAGCCAGGTGGACGTAACCGTCACAGTTGGTTCGGATATGGCGGTAGCGCGCCCGCAGAGAGAGCGACACAACCTGATCCTGAACAAGGTCGTCGTGTCGATAGGTCAGAGCGATCAAGACACTCTAATACCGAACAAGGTCGACGCGATAGAACAAACGCACAGGAACCTCCACTTCCAGCTCGCCCTAAGAAGGTTAAGAAGAGCGGTAGGCGCTAGAAGGAATTGTGGTTGCTATTTTAAATTTGAAGAATGTTCCAGGAATTTTCCATAATGAAAGGGCCCCGGAAGGATTCTTGAAAGGTCCGATGTTTTAATGCCGATGCGATTTTCTTTGTTTAATCAGTAATTGATGATGCGTTGGTTTGTAGATAACAGGAAAACGAATTCGGCTTATAGAAGCAGGGGGTTGAAGATATAAGAAATCATACCATAGATACGAATTAATGAAAATGTAAATCAGTTCAACGTGATAAACATTTTAATCTCCATATCGTATTCCATTGGAGCCTACGATATTCACATCCAAATTCACTGATTTCTGAATCATCATGACTGATTTTACTCCACCCATTATCAAGACTTTCACCAATACTGTACGCGTTACCGTGGTTTCCTATTGATCTTCCGCGACTAAGATCTGATAACTTTGCTTGGCATTGTAAGAAACTCAATTGAATGAGCTGAATTGGTTCATTGAGCGGAATAATAAGTGGTTCGTTGATCTATGTCTATTGCGTTGCAAATTTCCCAGCCTTTTTTTCAACGCGAACGCGAAACTTAGCGCGTTGATTATTTAGGCACGTGACGCGTACCGAAAAGCTCTTAAGAACGCGATTTCTCTTTTTCATCCTGGGACTCATTCACACATACAATACATACTTTCTATACAACACAACATACAATTTCAAACAACTTCTCAAACTCTTTCTTCTTTACATATCCAAATACCAATAATCAAATCAACCTTCTTTACTGCCCATTTCTTCAATCACAATGACTCTCCAAGAAACTCCTTCGAAGACTGTACGTTTTGTCGCGCCACCCCTCCTTTCCTTATTTCCCCTCGTTCAATTTAATTTACGCGTAATATCATACTGACTTGGATATTTACAGGCTGCCTCTGGCATTGCAAACATGAAGATGGAATCACCTGTCAAGAAGATCAACTTTGCGGGAAAAGAGAATAGCTCAACATTCGACGCCGACGCGCCAATTGTTGAAGAAGTCAAGAAGCCTATTGTCGAAGAACAAAAGGTTATTACAGTTGCTCCAGGAATTAAGCCAGAAGAAGCAGATGAGCCTCTTCTCCAAGAAAACCCAAACCGTTTCGTCCTCTTCCCCATCAAGTACCATGAGGTAAGTCGCGTCTGTCTCTTCACGTGTCGACGTGTATAGTGCTAATATAAATGTCGAACAGATCTGGCAAATGTACAAGAAGGCAGAGGCATCTTTCTGGACCGCAGAGGAAATTGATTTGTCAAAGGATCTTCACGATTGGAATGAGAGACTCAATGATGACGAGCGTTACTTCATTTCCCACGTCCTTGCATTCTTTGCAGCATCCGATGGAATTGTCAACGAGAACTTGGTCGAGAGATTCAGTGGTGAAGTTCAAATCCCAGAGGCCAGATGCTTCTATGGTTTCCAAATCATGATGGAGAACATCCATTCCGAGACATACTCTCTTCTCATCGACACATATATCAAGGAGCAATCCCAAAAGACTTATCTTTTCAACGCTATTGAGACGAGTAAGTTATAGATATTCCCCCTCCACATTGGCACTCCATCTAACACCCTCGATAGTTCCTTGCATTAAGAAGAAAGCCGACTGGGCTGTCAAATGGATTCAAGACAAGAACTCCACCTTTGCTCAACGTCTCGTCGCTTTCGCTGCCGTTGAAGGTATCTTCTTCTCTGGATCTTTCGCTTCCATCTTCTGGCTCAAGAAGCGTGGTCTCATGGCCGGTCTCACCTTTTCCAACGAACTCATCTCCCGTGATGAAGGTCTTCACACCGATTTCGCATGCCTCCTTTTCTCCCATCTCAAACACCGCCCATCCAAGCAAGCCGTTCAAGACGTCATCACCGAAGCTGTCGAGATTGAACAAGAGTTTTTGACCGAGGCTCTCCCCTGTGCCCTCTTGGGCATGAACTCTAACCTCATGAAGCAATACATTGAGTTCGTTGCTGATCGTCTTCTCCTTTCTTTGGGTAACGACAAGTACTACAAGTCTGCCAACCCATTCGACTTCATGGAGAACATCTCCTTGGCTGGCAAGACCAACTTCTTTGAGAAGAGAGTTGGTGATTACCAAAAGGCTGGTGTTATGGCTGGTACTCAAAAGAAACACGAGGATACTGATGCTCAAACCGAAGCCAAGGCAGAGAATGGAGGTGACTTCAACTTTGACGAAGATTTTTAGACGATGTCTTAAAAGTTGCCTCAATTTCTCTCTTATTTTTACGTCAAGATGATTGGCCTGGCGTTGTACTGTAAAACTCTTCTCTTCTACACGGAGCTTGCATACATAGATGTGTTGCGGGTTGGTGGTTTGTAAAAATTGTTCTTTAGCATAAAGGAGTTGTGGTGTTGGGAAAATAATGGGTTGGCGGCGGGGATGAATATGAATTTTTTTTTTATACAATGGATGTCGTTTGGACATAGATGAGGGATTCATAGGCATATCGTGGTGGGGGTATACCATGATGGGATGGATGGATAGGATAATTGATGATATAGCTAGTTAGCGTTACGAATACACTTGTTTCTGATGTATAAGGATTTCATGCGTGCTTGCTTGTTGATGGTGATTAAATTGTGATTTTGGCTGATTTTGTATTCAGCTGGCTTGTATAATTGACTGAATGGCTTTTGGGGCATCTTGAGATTGATCAAGTATCTACTTGCTAATATACAGACATATCGACAAGATGCGCGTGTATATCTTCTATGGGCATAACACCTCTGCCATCCTCGCCATGCAAATTCCACAGTATATCTCCGCCGCACTGGCACAATTCAATCCATATACAAGATTCCATCCATCTCAACCCTCTCACTTCGCCAAAGAGTAATGAAAGATCCATTGACAGCGTAATGACAGTTGTCGGAGAAAATTGTCAAAAGCATGCGCAGACCTTCTGCTGAATGCTCCAACCAATTACACTCGAATTATGTTCGTCTTCTTCCTTATTCCCACTCGACGATATAATCCCCCACTCAACCTCTTCATTTCTTCCCCTTCTTCTTCTTTCCCTTTGCGCCCTGCGTTTGCGTTTGCGTTTGCGCCTGCACTTGTCCGTGTCCCTTTCCCTCGCCCTCCTCTCCCTGCGCCTCCGCCATAGCAATCTCCCCCAATCCCTCTCTCTCTTCCGTCTCAGGAACTCCGCACATGAGTTTTCCCAAACGACCCATGATTTGGATCAGACGCGATACTTCGGCCGCTTTGTTGGTGGTGTATTTGAGGTTGATGCCGGAGGGCGGATGGAAGGTTGTGAGGGTGAGGGTGCCGCGGGGGTGGGTATCGGGTTTGGGGTTGGGGGTGGAGGTGGAGAGGGGTTTCGGGAGCCGTGGTTTGGTGGGTGTGGAGTGTGTGGTGGAGGGGGCGTGGGGAGAGGTCGCCGGGTGCAGGAGGGTGTATTTGGTGGTTATGCGGGTCTGGGGAGAGGAGAGGGAGGGGTTAGTTTGGTTGATTGGTTGGTTGGTTTGAGGGGGAAGGAGGGAGAAGGGAGGAAGAGACACGTACAGTGCTAGGATGTGCTTTCAGCAGTAACGAAGATTGTGTGAGCCATTCCTGGGCAGTATCTAAATGTGGCATATTTATTTGATTTATTGTCTGCGCTTTATAAACGTCGAAATTCGATATATGGATATGATTGTTGGTGAGATAAATCGGTAGGTTGATTGGTTGATAGTGAAATTTGGTCAATTGGCGTAAACAGTGGTGAGAAATCGCATCGAGCTTGAAATGAAATGGATGAGCGAATTGTAGAACTATAAATTATTGATGATTAATAAGGTTAGAAGTTAGAAGTTCAGTTCAGTTCAAAGGTGTTCCTCAGCGTGAATGCGGGGTCAAGCGAGGATGTGATGTGAGGCTCTGAGGGCGGGAGATTTGCCGATTGTCTATGAAGATTTGGTGGGTATTGTGTTTTATGAGACTTCTATGATTATTATGATTATTATGATTATTATGATTATTATGATTACACATAGCAACTCTTCATTATTAAACATTTAACAGAATATACGAATGTATCATAGCAACAAGGTAAATAAACATCTCATCAAGTTCAATACGCCTTCTTACTGAAAGCGCTCAATGTTCTTGAACTCTCATCAAAAAATCATGTGGCAGCTCCTTCCGATTTGGAAATATAACGCTCTTTCCCAATATGGCCAAGGCAGTGAAAGCAATTTCATCTCGAAGTTTTTGTTCCGTACCAATACTCATCTGTTGTTCCTTCTTATTCTCTATTCATGTTCTTCTCCTGTATATCTCCTGCTTCAAGTTATACATAGTATAGAGTCAAGTGGATTGTTCTCCTTTTTACACTTCCAAGTCATTCGTTACTTACTTACTTATCGCATCATCTCGAGAACATTTCACTTTTAATTCTTATCTATTTTCTTCAATATTTTATGATCCCTTTATATATATTATAATCTTCAAGTTATCCAGGTATGCCTGCCGCAAAGAAAGCAAAAAGCTTGGGGTCGAAAGGCGAGGGAAAACCAAAGGTTGAGGTCCAAAAAGGCAACAGGTCAACGCAAGAAGCACAGGATGCCAGTTCTACCATCGACCCCAAAGCCCGTACAAATTCATCTATCGCACCTCCCGTGATACATCAACTCCTCCAGAGCTTCTCCGAGGAACAAATTGCTTTAGTATTATCAATCTTGAAAGCAAAGCCAGATGAGATATCCATCCAAGGTACGACTTTCTTCTTTCTGTCACGAACTGTACTCAACCAATTCAGATTATTTACATGAGTTTCGAGAATCAATCATACTTGAGGAAACACGGAGTAATCGTATAGTAGACTCAGGAGAATTTTGGAAAAGACAATTCGAAAGTCAATGTGTCTTTACAGATAAACTACAGACGCTCATCGGAACTTTACAGAAGAGAATTCAACGTGATCGCGTACCTCCTATAAGACCTTCATGTGAAGGTTCTGATGAAGAGGAAATTCCGAGTACCTCTCATCGTCCCTCCGTGTCTCATGACCACCAGTCTTTGGGGCCCGCTATAAAAAGAAAGAGAAAAAGATATCAGAGCAGAGATACTATTTCGGACGAAAATGATGAGACGGGAATTGATGCATTGGCTTTGGCATGTAATCATGATCATATGATGGTTGCTACTTATTGTGAGTTTCATTGCTTTCTCTGTATCAAGCCGTCTTGTTACTTACACAAATTCCTCAGTATACAGAATTAATGAAAGCCGTCGATCTCTTAATGCCGAATCAGCACCCGCCTCATGTCGTAAGCTTATAGAACTGAGTTGGAAGGCCATCTCCGACTGCATTTCAAAGTATGTTGATGTCAGAGAAGCAAATTACCACATGAAAGATATTAAGACTCTGGCCTATCTCGTGAGCGAAATCATTGAATGCCACAAAACCTGCGTCGAGATTTCAACCGAGCATTACAAAACTATCGCGGGGAGAGAATTGGTGAGGAAATCGAATATTATATATTCCTTGTGTTCTTTTTTCAATAAATCCTTGAGCGAATTGAACAGGCTATGCGTTACCAAGGCTAAACTTCCAATTTGTTCTGGCAGCTCGACATCAGACAGGGTGGAAAATACTATGGATAAT
Source organism: Sclerotinia spermophila (assembly GCA_038090695.1). Taxonomy (NCBI): domain Eukaryota; kingdom Fungi; phylum Ascomycota; class Leotiomycetes; order Helotiales; family Sclerotiniaceae; genus Sclerotinia; species Sclerotinia spermophila. Next base: position 105,195 of record JBBMOJ010000086.1, read on the forward strand.
GAACCCATGATGATTCGCTTCATTGCTAACCTATTAATCGGCATCCTTCGAAAAATCACTTGGCAACAGAAAAATGACCTACATAAAGAAATATTCGAAGGTATCCTAGCCATTATACTCGATCACACTGGAAGATTAATTTCCAACCTCATATTCAACGAAGAAGTTGCAGCTTCCAAATTACCAGGACACATCAGTTCTGGAGAACTCTCCCTTCCTCTATCTACACACGAATCTGCTTTAAAGTCTAAATATCTGATTCACATACTCGACGTTGCACTCAAAGTCCATAATGAAACCATGAGTTCATATACAGCACCAACAGAAGAACTTCTCAAGAAATCGAAAAAGAAACTCCAAAACACGCTGAAAAATAGTATCATTGGAGGAAATTTATCGGGATTCGCGATCCCGGAAAAGATGGCGGAGGAGTCGATTGATATTCCGGAGTTGGAGGGATTGGAAAGGTATGGGAGGGAGTGGACTGTTCAGTGTGTTTTTTCGATGATTGATATGGGGGATGAGGATGAGGATGATGATGGGAATGACGAAGTGGAAGATGATGGGAGATGATGCAGGATTGAGATGCTGTATAGTTGAAATAGTGCATATAGGGTTAGATTTAAGAGCTGGGTTTGCTAGAATCGAAATGGATATATGGTGGAATTGTGTGCTAAGAATGGAAAATGTAATGTAAAATGTAAAATTGAAAAGAAAGAAAAAGAAAAATAGACTTTAGAATCCAAAAGGAAAACTTATATATAATTCTAAATCTAAATCCTACTACAATGGATATTCGATTGGTGATTTTGGTAAGACTGTACTGTATATACTGTATGTACTGAGACTCGAGAGAAAAGAGAAGTTAGATTAAGTTTGACACACACACACACACACATCTATATATATATACTAGGTACGAGGTACGAGATAGAGAATAATGGATTACTCGTTATCCTTATTTATTATTTGTTAATCGGTTTGGATTGCTCTACTACGAGTAGATAGATAAAAGGATGGGGATGGGGATGGGGATGGGGATGATGTATTGAGATGATGTGGTGTGGGAATTTATATGTAATGCATGCATGAATGAATAAATAGATACTACCTAGGTATATATATACCACGAGAATCAAAGTTGAGGAAGATAGAATCGAGAAATATATAAATAGTAGTTATATATACCATTCACCATTCACTATCCACTATCCACAAGACACTATCAAGCTTCATGTTTTATAGAAATATATAAATAAAACTTCATATGCATATTATCTGAATGAGCTGATAAAAATCCACTCCCCAAACCTAACCTACTCCCTAGCACTCCCTAGTCATCCAGTCTCCCCTACGCAACGCAGCCCCTCCAGTCCCACCATAACCTATCCAGTCCAGTCCAATCCGTTGCATTGCATTGCCGTGTATTGATTGTTATCCCAGTATTGCCTTCCCCTTCCAGCCGTGAAGTTCCTTGAATTCGTCGATGCGTATCATATCATATCATATTACGCAATAAACAAGATTCGTTCCCATCCCATCCATCCATCCTATCCATCCATGTCCCTACCCATTGTGGTATACCCCAGTCCAATCCATCCCATCCATCCCAATCCATGTCCGTTGTACCTTAACTCCCCAAAAGAAACGCCTCAATTCCCAGCCCAACCAGCTCTCTTAGCAGCATCTTTAGCTTCCTTCTTTGCCATCCTAGCAGCTTTTCTAGCTTCTCTCTTTGCAGCCATCTCTTCCTTTCTTATGGCTAGCCTCTCCTTCCACGCTTGAAACTTTGTCTTCTCTGATTTCTGCGCAAGTTTAGCCTCAAACTTTTGTTTCACTGCAGCCTTCTTACTCATAGCCACTGCAGCTCTGCGTTCATATTCCTCTGCCTCTCCGTTCTTTCCTTGCATCTTCAACCACAAAGACTTGGATCTGATTTGTGCCTTTAAAATGCCCTCGTCTAATGGTTTTCCAATGTTTTGTAACGAGTGCAATTGATCCGCAATAATCTTCTCCACGCCTGCAAACTGCGAACCAAGTTCAACTGTAATGCGAGCACTACGTTTGGCAGCCTCAATAGTCATATCTCTCGCTGAATTAGTAAGTTGAGCCGAGATTGATGATGCTCGCTCGAGAGCTAGACGTTTGGCTTCATCGATATTGGCTAACTTGGACTGAGAAGACTGTCGTACATCTTTGAGAATCTTCTCGGCGGCGGCGCGAACATCTGCGAGAGTTTGACCATCAGCGATAATAGTATCCTCCTTGAAAGATGTGTAAAATCTTTCCAGAAGATCTTGCATGGTTTGAAGAGAATTGGTTCCAAAATCAACTTGAAAGGTCTCGTTGATGCGTGGCTTCTTGGTGGTAATAATAGAAATGTTGAGAATACCATAGGCCTCCTTCTTGGGAATTAATAACACAATCCCATCGGTTGAACTAAATGCACGCTCTGTATCGACTGTAGTATTACCCCTGGTGATATTGATCGACATTGCCAACTTAGTGAGCCAGTTAAGCTTCATTGCCGGTGGAATTCGAATCAACACTTCTCTATCTCCCATAAGTTCCGCTACACAAGAACTACACTTGCTTTCTGCTTTGGTCTTCTGTTGGCTGGCGTGTGCAAGTTTTGAAAAGTCTACTTGAGGTTTTGAAAGTCCGTTTGGGGGCGAAGACTGTACCGCGGCAGGCGTTGAAGTAAGAGTGGCCTGAGTTGCAGAAAGATTGGTCGCACATGGTACTGATGTTGCAGTTATCGGTACCGCTGACATGGTTTTGCTGTTTATAGAGATTGATGGTTGATTACGGTATGAATAAGGCGGAAGGGTGGACATGAAAATGGCGAGTAGCATGCTCAGGACGAGCATACTAAATGGGATCATAGATCTCCACTCTGAGACATAACGGGACCATTCAGTCTTAACTGGCTTCTCTCGATTTGCAGGGATCGCATAGGAACCAAGATTCTTGGAAATATTAGATGGATTCGCAGGCTCATGAAGACCGGTCAAGTAGGCAAGATTTCTATTAATCTGCCTAGCATCAATATTCAAGAAAGACGTCAGATCTATCGGTAAACGTTGATGTATAATGCTTCTTCCGCCATTGGTTTCCCGGGATTCTAAGCACATATGGATAGAATGCTGATCCAGAGACATAGATGCAGGTTTGTTTAGTAATTGCTTGTGTGAAATCACAATCGATGGTATGGTATGACGACTCATGAACTTTCTGGCAATAGTTCTTGTGCGTCGTGCTTGTGCATCGTCACTATCCGAACAGTAGAATATTGCCACATGTGGTAATTCCCATTCAGGCTCAACAATAAAGTGATCTTTCTCTGGGACAGAATGGTAGTTGTAGTGATCCTCGAGGCTTAACTTAATGACATCTGGCTTTTGTGGATGATCTTCGAATTGAAGGGTTTGAGCAGACAAACAATCATCAACCTTGATTTGGTAACCAGACGAGTGCATGAGCTCAATTTCCGGGATTTTCTCCGAGCCAAAAGCAGATAGAGGCACAACATTGTAGATTTGAGATGAACTTCGCCCTGAACGCTCCTTGCCTTCGATGGAAGCAGTTACCGAGCTTGCAATCTTGTGTATAATATCTTGTTTCGCAGAGTGGCAGCCTACATAGAGAATGCGGAGTGGGTCTTTGGTCGATAAACCATGTTTGGACATCGTTTGTCGAATTACGAGAATTAATTGACTTGGTGGATTGTGCATGTTCATATCTCTGGCGGTAGTGGCAGTTTGTTCTTCGGTGAACTCTGCCACTGTATGTTTGACTGATACATGCTCGGCCCCAAGGCTACCCAATGGTTCTTCAAATTCGATAGATTGGGAGAGCGGGGTATCGGAATCGTCATGCAAGACAGCAGAGTTTCGACCGGTGGTAGGATTATTGAAAGAATTATTAATTGAATTATCCAAACCAAAAGCAGGAATGGAGGAATTGTGTGTGTATTGATCCCCGCTCTCATCACTATTCTCCGTATCTGCAAGGCTCTGCATATCGTCAGGGCGGCCAAAATCCACTGAAGCTATTGACTCGGTAGCATTCTCATCATGACTCTCATCATCCGTATCGACAAATTCATAGGTAGATTCGGAGAGGTGACTTTCATCAGAAGGAGATTCGCTGAGGGTCGACATCTTGTTGTTAGAAGATTGGGTTTCGACCCAAGTCGTTGTTCTTGTATCGACGGATGGAGTCGGAAATCGAAAGTGGTTGGAATGTTCCTGAGGATTTTGAGATGTCAAATCTATAGGAGGGAGTTCGTTGGAGGACTCCATATTATTAGCTTTACGATAGAATACCGAAGCACAAATCTCGATCAAATGGTAATGTGAAAGAAGTGAGTGGAATGTGAATGAACGTGAGGGAGGTTCGGATGTGTAGCTTTCAAAAACACGGGTAAATAACAAAGTCGACAAGATGGAGAAGGGAGAAGGAGAAGAAGAGGAAGAGGAAGAGGAAGAAGGCGAAAGAAAGAGAGAAAGGCCTACTTGTTATTAATCCGAGCTTGATTAACCCTAAGGTAAAAAAAGATGGCCGAATTTCAATATTTCTATGGAGAAAGTAGACCGAGTGCAGTAGAATAATGGGGGAGCAGGAAAGTGGGAGGAGTTAATTAACTTAGTACTTGGCGACTCGTTTGCCTATTATTGGCAAATCGAGGCAGATCCGGACTTTCTTTTGGGTTGACCGTAGAATATGTATGTTAGAGATAAGGAAGGTAAAGTTGATGCGTTTTTTTATACTTTATGAAGACTTTATTTATTAATATGATCAAGAGTTGCACCAAAAATATATTGAATGATAAAATAATCTTGACGATTTCTTGTGTTGCACCTGGTACCAAATATGTATGTAGTAGGATGTCTTTTGGGGGGGGGGGGGGGGGGTGTATATTATATTGGTTGTAATGGTTGTTTTGAAACCAAGACAAGGTAAGGCGGGCAGGTTTAAATAGTTATGTTTATTTGGGAATTATTAGG